>UESW01003929.1:512337-603397 GCA_900491605.1 Calamus simplicifolius
ATCTGCCACTCAAGATGACTCTCCACCCTCACCATCTTCTCCAAGAGTCGACCAATTAGCTGGTAAGGCCATTACAACCGGAAGAAAAGTTAATTTCAACTTCTTTATTTCGGAAGGTTTTGCTATTGGGCGATTGTTGAAAGAAATGGGATGGGAGAAGGTCTGCTCTTTGGATATCCCTACCTACCCTGCCCTAGTAAGAGAGTTTTATAATGATTTAAGTAGAGGAGAGAGAGGTTTAGTAAGTATTGTAAGAGGAACAAAGGTAATCATCACAGCCGAATCCCTTGGTAATTTATTAGAAATGCCTAATGTTGGACTTGTTGAATATCATCATGAAGATAGAGGAGGAGCACTGTCAAGGATGTTAGGGAGAGAAGTTTCTGAGTTTGAGGAAATCTTGGCAAATCAACTTAATTTGGAACTCAGATTACTTCATAATATCTATGGAAGGATTCTTTTCCCTAAAATCGGAAGGTTTGAATATGTCTCGGAGCGAGACGTTTTATTGATGGACTGCATACTCACTGGTAGACCTTTAAATCTTGCTGAAATGATGATAGGATATATGGCAGAGGCAGCTACTAAAAAGAGATCTATATTACCTTATGGTATGGTTTTAACATTGGTATTCAGAAGCCAAGGTGTACTTATAATGGACAATGATCCACTAAGAAAGTTAAGACATACAGATTATTATAGTGTCTCTACTATTCACCGAATGGGCTTTAGAAAAGAAAATGGAAACTGGATTAAAAGAGGACATGAGGCCAGAGCTGAAGATGTTAGAGTTGAGGAAGTCAGACGAGAAGACATTCCTGAACCACCTGCTGACCTTCTCCTGCTGGACCTTCTGTTGGACCATCTGCTGGATCCTCAGAAGCTGGACCTAGCTCTCAACTTCCACATCAGTCAGCAATGGCATCAGAAAGATTTTTGAGGAACAGATTGGTCAGCTCAGAGCTTTATTGGCTGAGTATGACAGTGTAAGAACAAATGATATGTGTAAACTAAGAGAGGAGTTCAATCAATTAAAGGATGAGATTAATTCAAGACTTGACATGATTTCTTTTTCAATTAGCAATTCCGTCGAATCCTTTAGCACTGATCTTCATAAAATTTTTGAAAGGATGGAAGGCATTGCGGACGGTTCTGGAAAGTATCTTCATGCTACAAGTCAATTGAAGAAAGATATCGATCTTGTCGTCTTTCAAATTGAAGCATGTCTTGAAAGCTTTAAGAAGACCCAAAAAGATGATGTATGGAAATGATTGGACATTTAAAGAAAATTGTGTATAAGCATATTTGATTTTGTGTTTCAATCCTAGGCTGTATCTTATGATTTCTTGCTTTTCTTCTTAGCATGTATCTAGGATTTACATACTTAAATATGTCATTTTAGAATACATGTAATGGATCTTTCTTTGGAATACAAATATTTGAATGAATGTTGCACTTTTATTACAAATTTATCTTTGAGTGAATGTCAATGAATAAGTTTCCTATCCTTATGGTTATTCGAATCAACATTCTCGCTCTAAGTACATTCTCAATTGTTTTTAAACTCACCTTATTGTTGATAACAAAAAAGGGGGAGAGATAAATGTATATGCATATAAGAAAGACATATATAAGAAGAGAAAGAGAAAGAAAATGAAGAACAATTCTGAGAATTTTTAGGAAGAATTCAGATAGGGGGAGCTATTCAATGCAGGGGGAGCTTAATAAGTTTCTCCATATAAAAGTCAAATAATTTTGATTGATGTCAAATTTTGTTTATTTTTATTCATTTTGAATATTGGCATCAAATTCTCTATTAGAAAGTCTCTAAGCTTTAACCATGTCTATAATTCTCAATTCAAATGAATTTCTTAATACATATACTCAAAGTTTTTGTCATCATCAAAAAGAGGGAGATTGTAGACCCAATTGAGGATTTTGATGATTAACAAAACTATTTGAGTATAACATTTAATGTTACTAATAATTTTGATTAAGTTTTTCAGATTATAAGTCTAATTGATGATCAAAATCAAGAAGGAAAATTAAGTTCTGGTTCGAATCTAATGTCAAGGTAAGACTGCAGACATTAGAGTCGACACATGGAATCACAGAGCCGACTCCGAAAATGGCACGGACTTAGAGTAGACTCCGGGACTGTGAGAGCTGACTCTATCAGAAACAACAGAATGTTGGATTTTCAGGCCACGACTTAGAGTCGACTCCCAGACTTCTAGAGTCGACTCCAGAAGAATTTTGTGTCGACCCCAGAAAAGTCAGAGACGACTCCAGATCGAGCGGATTAAATTATTTCGAGTTAGAGCCGACTCCAGAAAAGCCAGAGCCGACTCCAGAATGTTAGACACGGCTTCAGAACTGTCAGAATGACTCTAAACTTTATCTTTATCTATTTTAATCCCAACGGCTATTGTTATTTATGGATCTAATCCTTTTTCACTTGCTTCTAACGGATAGTTTCACACTATTTGTGGATTAATCGAATCTATAAGAAGAGGGTTGATTGCATCCCAAAAACAAGAGAGGAAAAGAGAAGAAAGAGGCAAAAAGGAAAGAATAGAGAAAATCTTTGAGATCTATCAGAAAAGAAAAGAGGAAAAACCTGTAAGGAAAGATCATACTCATTCCCCAAAAGAAGAGAAAGAGATTCCAAGCCTTTGTTGTTCTATTTAGAAGAAATCTCAAGAGAAGGAAGAAGCCCTAGTTTTTTCAATCTTCTGAGCCTCAAGAGCACATTCAAAGGAAGATCCATTCAAAGGAAGAGAAGGAAGAAGCCACCAAGATCTTCGAATCAGGCTTTGGTTCCTAATCTCTATTTATTGTTTCATTATTGTATATTTGCTCATTGAAGGAGCAGTTTGCTTTTGTAAAATCAAATATTGTTTGTTGGGTCAATCTAGTGATTGATTCAGTTGAGGCTGTTAGCCTTGTGCAAGTATTAGCTTGTGGTTTTAAGGTTTTGTGCTGGTGAGCCTTGAAAACCAGCTGGGTTCGTTGTGCACCCAGGAAAACAACAAGTTCGAGTTGTGAGCTTGCAAAACAACTCTGCTGTAATCAGGTTGATTATAGTGTGGACCCAAGAGGTACTTGGGAGTGGACGTAGGTGTAGGTACACCAAACCACTATAAAATCTATTGTGTTTGCCGTGATTGTCTCTTTATCTTCAACTCTCTATTTATAATTGCTTAGTTTTAAATCTGTGAATCTAAGTTTTTATTTCCACTAGGGGTTATCTTTCAAAGGAGTTTAATTTTTTGAAAAACCCAATTCACCCCCCCTCTTGGGTTGCTATCTGGACCAACATGCAGGATTCTGGAGAGCAATCAAGTAATATGAATTCAGGTACGCTTTCATTTATTAATTATGGATTTTTGATTAAATATGAATGATTCTTGGGCTTCATAGTGATGGTCTTCACCAAAAGGTTCGGATCTAATTTCTAACAATTAGTATCAGAGCCCTATTCATGTTGAATCGTTGAGAAAATTTTTTGGTTATATGCATTGATATTCGTATTTGTGCATATGACTTCTTTGTTTTATTCAACAACCGTGAGACAAACATTCATTAGTTTACAAAAAATTTTATTTTGATGCCAATGATATTTTTAATATCTGTAAATCTAGATTTTTAAATAAAAGTCATAGTGCATCAAAATAATTATGAATTTCAATGTCGAGAGCGAAAGATATTCACTGCATCGTAAGTCTCATGCGGTCCTCTTCATTTTAAGAGATAGATCAGATAACTTTTATCTGATAAGATAAAGTTAAATTTTGATAAAATTAAATTTATTTTAATTTTAAATAAAAGAATTAATTGGCAATGCATTCAATTCATTGGAATTTTTTCTCCTGAATTTTTTTTTCAAACGCATTGCCTTTGTTGGGAATCAGTTTTTTTTTTTATTATGCAATTAAAAAAATTGAGGTTTTCCTTTGGCTTTGTGGGAATAGCAGAGAAAAGGGCCGCATGGAGTTGCAATCTTGGAATTCCACTAAAAATCTAGCCGTTTGGCAGTTTTTTTTAACAAATCCTCATTGGGATATTGCTTGAGTGAAGTTTTCCATAAAAGATCGTCGAGATAATGCCGAGTTCCATTTTTAAGTTGGAGGGGAATCTCCGTTGGGATTCAAAAAGGATTCCATCAAGACATTAATGGTGGCGTTGCGTGGAATTGTTGGGATATGGCAGACCCTTCGAGTTCTATGTTTGTGTGAATAGAACGGACGTGCTAATTTATTTTCATTTTGTTAAGAAGAATCGAGAAAATTTTCTGAAAATCTGGTGATTGGATATCTCAAACCATAGGATAAAGGAAATCTAGAGAAGATCATGAGAATAACAAACTTGCATTGGAGTTGTGTGAAGGGTTAAGATTGCAATTAACCGCTCTCGCAACTTTTCCAGCTTTTAGCTCCTCACACAGGATCAGGAAGGAACGCCTGGTAGGAATTTTTTTATTGAGATACCGTGTCTCTACAGTTCCATGGGTCTCTAGATTCTAAGGGGAGTTAGGTATGGCACCAAAGGGGAGCATTTAATGCATGTCATTTAATGCATGGAAGGGATAACATTTATAAATAATTAATGCATGAATTTTGGACTGGTTCAGCAATATTTTTGGGCTTTCATTAAAAATTATTATTTTTAATTTTGTAAGCATGAGAAACCTCCTTCTGTATGGTTTAATTGGTTCCATAAAGTAAAGCTTTATCCATTAGGATAAATTATTTTTCTGTTATAAAGATTGAGTTGGAACCACAAAATAACATATCATTATTTTTTAAAGAGGTTCAATCAAATTCAAATTAATGGTATTTTTATGCCTAATAAATTTGTTCATCGTTCAAAATTGAACTAATTGAAACAAGATATCACCAAAATGACCTCTCTTATGTAAATGGTTCATGAAGGATGTTGGATGTTGTGTATGTGTATGTTTCATGCGGGTATTAATTGGCCCAAAGGAAGGTTAATGCCTGGTCGAACTACACATATGTGTGATGGTAAACACGTAATGATTAAAAGGATTTACATGTGAGTAATAAGTCGAACCGAAGATAGATTTATTATTTGACATGCATTATTGTTAGTGTTTGATCATTACAACAAGAGTACCACTAGCAGTTAATATTACTGTCCAAAGACTTGATATTAATGTTGCACCGGGTATCTTGAGATGAGATTTACCATTAATTTGAATTTATTGATATTTGGTGTTAATTATTTACATGAGCGTGTTATTTATGTATTGCTTTTATTTTACAGCTAATGTTGCTAATATTTTGCTAACCTCAATTCAGTGCCGGTCCTTTTTGGTAATAACTTCAAGGGCAAGGATAAAGGCAAGAAAATAAAAAAAAATAAGGTTGCTAAGGGTCCAGCAAAGAAGAAACAAAATCAGGATAAGGATAGTTGTTTCTTCTGCAATAAGCCTAGACATATTAAGAAGGAATGTTCCAAGTATCATGCATGGCATGAAAAGAAAGGTACATTTCTTAATATGGTCTATTCAAAGTGAATATAGCTTTAGTACCTAGAAACACTTGGCGGTTAGGTTCTGGTGCTACTACTAACATCAGTGTTTCAATGGAGGGTTGCCTAAGCTACCGAAGGCCAACTGATGCTGAAAGACGCATTTATATGGGAGATGGCAAGTCAGTAGATGTGGAGGCAATTGGGCATTTTAGATTGTTATTAAGTTCTGGTTATTATTTAGATTTGAAAGACACTTTTGTAGTACCGTCATTTAGACGGAATTTGGTTTCTATTTCAGCTTTGGACAAATTAGGATATTGTTGTTCATTTGGAAATAGTCAATTTAGTCTTTCGTTAAATTCAAATATTATTGGAACTGGTTCTCTTATGGTGTATAACAATCTATATTTGCTTGATACTGTTGCTTATTATAATGAAACCCTGAATATGGAATCAAGAGGTACTAAGTGTAAAATTTGCAATGAAAATTCAGGAATATTATGGCATAAGCGATTAGGTCACATCTCTAGAAATAGAGTTGAACGACTTGTGTCATATGAAATTTTGGATTCTCTTGATTTTACAGACTTTAATGTCTGTGTTGATTGCATTAAGGGCAAACAGACCAAAACAAAGAATTTGGGTGCATATAGAACTATGAAAGTCTTAGAGTTGACACATACGGACATTTGTGGACCATTTCCTACACCTTCTTGGAATGATCAACAATATTTTGTATCATTCATAGATGATTATTCAAGATATGCATACCTATTTCTTATTCATGAAAAGTCCCAAGTTTTGGATGTGTTCAAATCATTTAAAGCTAAAGTTGAGCTTCAACTCAGCAAAAGGATTAAAGGAGTTAGATATGACCGTGGTGGTGAATATTATGGTAGATATGACGGATCAGGTGAACAACGTCCAAGACCATTTGCCAGATACCTAGAGGAGTGTGAAATTATCCCACAATACACCATGCCAGGGTCACCTAGCATGAATGGTGTAGCTGAAAGATGAAACATGACTCTTAAGGATATGGTAAGGAGTATGATTTGTCATTCTACCTTACCAGAGTCACTCTGGGGAGAGGCACTAAAGACAGTAGCCTACATTTTGAATAGAGTACCAACTAAAGCAGCTGTCAAAACACCTTATGAGCTTTGGATAGGACGGAAGCCTAGTCTAAAGCATTTTCATGTTTGGGGATGTCCAGCTGAGGCAAGGCCTTATAGGCCATATGAAAAGAAATTGGACTCCAGGACAGTGAGCAGCTATTTTGTTGGGTATTCTGAGTGATCCAGGGGTTTCAAGTTTTATGATCCCAAATCAAGGATAATTTTTGAGATGGTGATGGGGACATCAGCAAGAAGAAAAGGTTGCAGACTGACACTCTTTGATTTTGTAGTTAATCCACTTTCCGTAGGTTCCACTTACTCGAGCCAAGAGTTTAATTTCTCAAATGGCAACTCATGCTACAAAATTTCAATTTCTGCCAAGTCTCAAAGTATCGACACTTCCTGCCTTAAGTCAACACTGTTATCAAGATATCAAGTCTTCTCTTGGAAGTCAAATCTTGGAGGACACATGGAGGTATCTGATGATGACATATGGCAACTTAGAAGTCAAATCTTGAAGGACACATGGAGGTATCTGATGATGACACATGGCAAACTAAGGAGGTGCCACATGGAAGCTTGTGCAACCAAATTTGTTAGGAATTGGTTGTAATTAGTTAGCTATATCATAACTAATCCTTAGATTGTTATGATCTTTTAGTTTTTGGGCTGAAATTTCTGGAAGTCCTTTGGCCTATAAATAGGCCAAGCTTTCCCTCTTGTAGATATGAAGTTTGAAAAATAAAATCAAGTTTATTTGATTTCTTTTGCCAAGTGCCTTGTTCATCTTTGAGTATGAAGAGGGTGAGATGCTCTTAGTTTGAGTTGAGGCTCGTGTTTCCCTAGTCTTAGGTCTAGGTCACTCCTTAAGGGAGAGGGTGAGAGTCCCAATTTGCTACTCTAAACCATTCTACCAAGGTTCCATAATAGTTTCAGGAAGAAGGACAAGTGCTACCCAAGTCTCAGCAAAATTTTTGAAATCCTTTCTTTCCTTGTTCGATTTTTTAATTTCCTTCAATTCCTTTGCCTCCACGATCCTACTTCTGATCACTTGCAGGTTCTCTTGAGGATGTTAGAGTTGAGGATGATGGCTCCATATCAAGGATCAAGTGCCAAGGTGAGTTCTTAAGTAAGGAGTGTAGATCTTGCCAACCAACCCTCAATTCTTTGAGTGTTGAGTGCATCCCTTCCACTTTAAGATCTTACTTCATTGTTGAAAAAAAAAAACAACCTCTTGGTCCTTTAGATCTGAAGTTTTAAAGGTGGCTTAACTTAGTTTGAAGGTTTCCATACCTTTAGATCCTAATCTTTTTATTTCTTTGAAAGAAGCTTGCACAAGAGTGTTTGGATTTCTGCTTCCGGTTTGATGTTCTTCATTTCTCCCATGCATGAATTCAGCCATAGCTTGGGCTCAAATGTTCATTAATGGTGGTAATCACTTAGAACACATCACCATCCCCTCATTCCATCAATTTTTTTTTGTGCCCCATCAGACGGGAACTGCAACGTTCTTTGAGGATATTGAGTTTGGGGGAAGAAATAAAGTTAGAGACTTTGACTTTGAGGAGGAATTGGAACCTACTACTCTTGTTAAAGAGCAACTAGTTTCTATTCCTATAATTGATTTTGATAATGATCAAGTTGCAATTCCAGAACAACAAGAAATTATTGTTCAACCCTCAGAGGTACAAACTCAACAACCTTAAGAACAAGTGCATCAAGAACAAGTGCTTTTGCAGCGATCCACTAGAGAAAGGAAGAATGCTATTCCAGATGATTATATAGTGTTTCTTCAGGAATATGAGGAAAATAATGGCATGATGGAAGATGATCCTATCAACTTCCTTCAAGCCATACAAGGTTCCAATTCAGAAAAGTGGATTGAAGCAATGAAAGAAGAGTATAAGTCTATGCAAGACAATAAAGTTTGGAAACTTGTCCCATTACCAGAAGGTATGAAACTCATTGGTTGCAAATGGATTTTTAAGACCAAACGGATTCAAAGGGTAATGTGGAAAGGTATAAAGATTGTCTTGTGGCTAAAGGCTATACTCAAAAGGAAGGGATTGACTTTAAAGAGACCTTCTCTCCAGTTTCATCGAAGGACTCTTTTAGGATAATTATGGCTCTTGTTGCACAGTATGATATGAAACTCCATCAATGGATGTCAAGACGGCATTTCTCAATGGAGACATTGATGAGACAATTTATATGGTGCAACCAGAAAAATTTGTGTCAGGAGACCCAAAGAAAATGGTTTGTAAATTGACAAAATCCATTTATGGGTTAAAGCAAGCTTCTCATCAATGGTACCATAAATTTCATCAAGTAATTCTCTCATTTAATTTTGAAGTGAATGCAGTTGATGATTGTGTGTATCACAAGTTTAGTGGGAGTAAATATATTTTTCTGGTTTTGTATGTGGATGACATTTTGCTTGCCGCAAATGATATAGGCATGTTGTATGAAATCAAGAGATTTCTATCAAGCAATTTTCAAATGAAAGATCTTGGTCCTTTGTATTGGGAATACAGATACATCGAGATCATTCTCAGGGTATCCTTGGATTATCACAAAGGAGCTATATCGATAAAGTACTTAAGAGATTTGGCATGCAAAATTGCAAACCAGGTGATACTCTTATCGCTAAAGGAGATAAATTCAATATTAATCAGTGCCCAAAAGGAAACCTTGATGTTGAAGAGATACAGAAGATTCCTTATGCTTCAATTGTAGGGAGTCTAATGTATGCTCAAGTTTGTACGCGTCCGGATATTGCATACATTGTTGGAGTGTTAGAAAGATATTTAAGCAATCCAGGTATGGATTACTGGAAAGTAGCCAAAAGGATTATGAGATATTTGAAAAGAACAAAAGATTACATGCTCATATATAGGAGATCAGATCATTTTGAGATCATTGGGTATTCTGACTCCGACTTTGCGGGATGCCAAGATAGTAAAAGATCCACTTCGGACTATATATATCTGTTAGGTGGTGGGGCTATTTCTTGGAGAGTGCAAAACAGACACTCATAGCTTCTTCTACCATGGCAGCAGAATTCATAGCATGTTATGAAGCATCCAATCATGGGATATGGCTAAAAAAATTTGTCATTGGGCTGCGCATATTGAAAGGAATTAAAAGATCGCTAAAATTATTTTGTGACAACAAGTCAGCCATATTGTATTCCAACAACAATAGGAGCTCGATCAAGTCAAAGCATATTGACATCAAGTTCCTGGTTGTAAAGAAAAGAGTACAGAGTGGTCAGATTTCTATAGAGCATATAGGGACAAACTCCATGGTTGCATATCCCCTTACAAAGGGTATGCCGCCCAAGGTCTTTCATGAGCATACTGCTCACATGGGCGTTATAGAGCATGACAATGCTTAGATTTAGTGGGAGTTTATATTGCTTCTATTTTATGCTTTATTTGGTTTGAACACACTTATGTGTTTGGATATTTTATATCAGAAAGAAAGTATTTCATTCAGTTCAGTACACTCTGTACAATTATGCTAAAGTTTTAATCTCACTCAAGTTTAAGAAGGACCAGTTGGAAATAGGCATGTTAAGATCACATTACATATAATTTCCATGCTACACATCCACATCATGATCCATGTCATTCAGTTGTATCAACATACGTGACCATTGATGGGTCGAGTTATGATAGATATAACAAAGGCCACTTTGATCCTATGTTGGTATGGTTGATGGACCGGATTGGTTATAGATACATTTCAGTAATGACAGTAAAATTGAGCTCATTTGGTTATTTTTGCAACATAATTATAAGGTTACACATATAGCCCAGTGGAAGATTGTTGGATTTTTAATCCAACATTGGGCTTATATATGAAATAATTATGTATTGCGGAATGTCAAATAAGGTTAAGCCCAATTAAAAGTGATCAGCTAAGGTTTCAGTGATTTGGGCATTAATGTATTTGATTAGGTGTGGCCCTTTAATGTGTAGAGACCTAAGAGGTTATTTCTATTTTTATGATGGGCTAAAATAAAAATACCAAAAGATAATGATGAAATTATCTATATATAGCGGTTATGGTCCCTGGATCGCATGTACGACCTTCTTCTCTGAATCCTATCATTAGAAAGAATAGCCTAGAGAAAATTCTAAAGGATTCTCTGGGAGTACGTATTGATCTGGAAGGCCAACCGCAGGATTCTAGAGAGCAATCAAGCAATATGAATTCAGGTACGCTTCCATTTATTAATTATGGATTCTTGATGATTAAACATGAATGATTCTTGGGCTTTATGGTGATGGTCTTCACCAAAAGGATGATTCGGTTTCTGGGAGGACCTACAATAGATTCCCCAGGTTTCTGTCCAAGGGAGATACATTTATACTCATAACTAGGACTGAAAAACGATTGGATTTGATAATTGGTGTATCCATATTTCTATTCATATTTTTAATAAATGTGTATAGAGATCGATATGTTAAATAGATATTAACTAGATATTAAAACTAATATCTATATTTGTTTTAAATTTACATAGATATGACTCAAATATTAAGCCGTAATTATAATTCAAAAAACACTATTGAAAGTAAAAAGTAGATATGTTGCTGCGGATTTTATTCTTTGACTTGGGGACGAGGTGACAGTACACGTCGGGATCTGGATAGCATTCTTCCATCCTCGTGAATCTACAAAATAGTGCCATCAAGAAGGGTTCAAGGTGGTTGGCCTCTGCAAAGGATCCTCTGACGTCCAAGTCAGTAAAAATCCTTGGCGTAAATAATGTGGAGAAAGTTTTAGAGAGAAGGAAATTCTAGAAAGGGGTTCTAGAATGTTATGGCGTCAATGAGGAATTGTTGTGTATGTTTCTTTTTACCTGAGGGGTTCTAAGACCTAATGCTTTATAGTCATCAGGGATGGTATGTTGTCACCTGATTTTTTAATAGCAGTTGTGGAAGTTGGAGAATGATAAGGCCGATTTCGATGTATACCTTATTAGGGGGATTCGTATTCCGCAAATCATAAAGAGGGAGAGCCTTATCTGACTCCTACTTTCGTTTATGAAGAACCACTTTAGGAGGGAGCTCCAAAATTTTTGTGATTCTTAGTAATCTGATGGCTGAGATGCTCAGCGCAGGCCAAAGGTCGGTGAAGGGAAGGGTTGATCGAGCGACTTCCGATTGTTGAGGTCCAGTTGCCTTTGCTCAGAGGTGAGACTCGACAAAAGAAGTCGAGGGTTGGTTGGTGAAGACCGAGGGCGATACTCGGCTAAAGAAGCCGAAGGTCGATCAGCTGAGGTTCGGTTGACAAAGCCCGAGCGGAGATACTGAGGCAGAGGTCGGTAAGGAATCCTTTAATTTTATGAGGGGCAATCATAACCCTAAAGTGGGCCCGGTTCGTCTGCTCACATCAGCCAATTTATGTGGATACCTTTTTACCCTGCATCACTAGCCCCCCCCCCCCCCCCCCCCCACTCCCTAGACCAAAGCTTACGTTCGGGCTTAAGGAGTAGAGTCCTAGTGGCCGAATTTCATTGGCAAGGGCAGAATTCGAAGAGATGCATCATAATGATGCCATAAATGTTGAACAATCATGCCTTCATCCTAGCCCATCAAATGAGAGGAGCCTTATTGTAATTCGATCAAGGGTGATCGACAGAACGACATGTGGTAGAGCCAGGGATAATAGCACTTGAACCAAAGGGTCATAGCTCCTAGGGTTCCTTGCTAAAGATGTTCTACCCTTTCGTACGGTGTCTTTAAAAGGGAGAGACTAGTGCCTTCCCTGTTATGCCTTTTTAAACTCTTGGTCATTGTTCTTTCTTCTGAGATTAAAGGTCCCTAATAGGAGAGTATCATGGCCAGCTCTGTTGTCGTTCGCTCTAAGGATATGGAGCATCCGACCCGCTTAGCCTCGACGATGACTCTGATGGATTTGGAGAGAATCCACCATGAATACTGGATCCCCGATGACTATGATTTGCGAGTATCATGTTCTAATCAGAGGATATCAAACGAATTCAATTTTGGGACCTTCTTTTATGAGGAGTGCTTCAAGGCGGGCATTCGCCTTCCTCTTAATCCAGTTATCGAGAGGGTGATGATGTTTTATGGCATCTGCCCCTTGATGGTGGCTCCGAATAGTTGGCAGCACATCATGGTGTTTATCTCTATATGCCACTTGGTGAGAGTGACGGTGACGGTGCCCCTGTTCTGGGCATGTTATAACATTGTCTTTCCCAAGAACTCCTTTTGGCCCTATATTGGACCCCAAAGGACGTTCAAAAACTCCATAGTCCCCAATTTCCTAGCCCTTTCCACAATATTTTTCTTAGCCACATGATTTCTAGACTGTGTATTGGAGCTAGCACCCATAGCTGCCACCACAGCCTAAGTGATCATCCCTACCAAGTCTCATACACTTGGCCTCTAGGCCTATGCCTGGGTTGGACCAATTGACACAGGGATAGAAGACCGAGAAGAAAATTTTGGTATATGCTCCAGAGATACACCCACTCCTGCCTCATCAGAAAGTGGATCACTAGATGATACCTTACCAAGTTGGCCTTCTCTAAATGACCTTCTGGGTTTACTCTTACCCCTACCTCTATCTCTCCTTGAGGATTGCTCTCTCTCTTTACTTGTCCTTGTAGTAACCATCCTACAAGACATAATTCTTCACATTAGTTTCATCATTCAGTAATTATAATCATTTAATCATTCTAGACTCATATTCACACTCATACTTATATTCTCACTTATGATAATATCTCTATACTTATTCCCCTATGACTTAATAACCTAGGGCTCTGATACCAAAATGTTGGGTAGGCGGCCTATGCAAATGAGTAGAGTTTTACTATCGTTTATATTGTGCATCATAAAGCACAAGTGAACTCCATTCAATTAGCATAGAACACCAAAGCAACTACTCATCCTGCTAAAAACTTTTTAACCTGCTCAATCATATGTCCATTCATCATCATAATTACAAAATATTTCATCTTATTCTAACAAAGAACTGATTCCCAACATAATTTGTCAAATCAATTTCACAATTGATTTTATAACCTAAAATCATTTCATATACATTATCAGAAGACCCCTATATACATACATATAAACATGTCCAAAATAATTCATCTTTATGCACATATTTTGCTTGGGACATATCACTAGATCACCAACATATATACAAACATATGTACAGGCCCAAAACCTTATCTTATATATACATTCTACCCATAATACATCACCAAGTCACTGGTATATATATCAAGATATACATGCCCTCATCCAAATCTACATATACATTTGCAACTAGATACATTTTTATTTACTTCCCCAGAACAGATATAGAGAGCAGCTAAAATCCACGTCCAAAATCCGAGCTAAAGCTAAGGCCAACCTCCTAATCTTGGTAGTGAGCTCAATGATTTGAAAATCAAATACCAATAAGAATGGGGTGAGACCAAAGTCCCAGTGATTGGATAACCATCTAACCTTGGGGAAACTGAGAACATGAAATATCATTTCAATAATAGCACCATATAACATTAATACGTCAAAGTACACATTTCAATAAGAATGGGGTGAGACCAAAGTCCCAGTCATACACCTTTTTACGTTATTTGTTATCATGTTAAAATGTGTACTTTGATGTATTCATATTAAAATGTGTACAACATAAAGCTAATTTCTTACCATAACCTTCTGTGATCGTGCATCGATCTAGGAACCATCCTTCCTGGTGTGTGTCGCCCTGAATAGGCGAAACTCATCAGGATCTCTGCCTTCCTGCTCAGACTACAAAAGCAGAAGAAATGATATAAATGTAAGTATTTATAAATGACTAAATTAGTAATTAAATTATTTATATTTTCTTACCGTATGGCATTTGTGCTCCTAAATTGAAATGGACCCTACAGTGTGGTAGGAGAGACCCGTGCCACGACCGCCCTTCTCGGATTGGTAGTTCTAGGTGGCTGATGCGAACCTCCTTTGCCAGGCCTCAGACTGCCACACTGCTGCCAGTCATGCCAAATACCCTCTGGCACATGCACAGGATGATCATCCGATCTCCTCCAATGATGAAGCATGTTGGAGTATCGGCATGCTACAAGAGCATTCCATGCTGCCCTAACGGCATCATGGATGGCAAGGTCCCATGTAAACTTTTTTTGTATTAAAATAAATAGTTAGTTTAAGAATATATTAAGATAAAAAAATTTATATCAGTGATAAATTGTATTTAATAAGTTTACCTAAAACTTTGAAAAATAAAACTCTCTCATGACTGCAGATACATGGTGCCAATCGCAGCCACTGGGATCAGCATGCCTCTGGAATATGGAGCTGATTCGGCTCGATACAGCATGCTACTCAATAAAGCTGTTAAAAAATGCATGTTTATAAGTAATTGACTTAAAAACATAAGCATATATTTACAATTAGTATATACTTATAGTCCATCAGCATCCAGTCCAAGTACGGTGCAGCCGGTGTAGGAAGAACTCTCAGAGATCTATGTCAATCGGCTATGAGGCTCAAAGGCTATAGATCTGAACTCTCCATCTTCAATGCTCATGTGATCTGATGCCCTGCCTATTCAGGGTAACACACACTAGGAAGGATGGTTCCTGGATCAATGCACGATCATAGGAGGTTGCGGTAAGAAATTAGCTTTATATTGTATATGTTTAATTTCTAAAATTTTATTTAGGTTCATATATTAATTCATTTATCATTGATTCTATAATTCAAAGGCATAAGTCGATGAGCTTCAGTCCCAAGCATCGCAGATTGACTCCACTGATGGGGGCCGCCCGTCGAACTCTTACCACAGGAGAGTCGATGTGTGTTTTTGGAAGTTGTTGGTGCCTAGCCGCGAGACCATAGGATCTATGATCTGGGCACTAAAGCTTCTAGATATTTTTTTCATCAGGGCTTCAATTCGCACTATCCTGACGATATACCTACCGAGTATTTAGACGACATTCAGAGATCTATTACGGAGGAGGTTCGGCAGGAGTTCGACTAGCGCACGAGAGGCCTTCACTAGGAGCTTGCAGACATGAGAGAGCAGATGCGTTAGATGCAGGATTTGGTTCGCCTCATGTTGTAGGGTTTATTCCATCCTTCCCATGATCATGATAGTATGGATTCTTGATGCATTTTTTTCTTTACTTTTTATGTTTTGTATATAAAAATTTTAAATTATTAATATATTAAATTTTTATATATTTTTAAAAATTTTGTGATGAATGTTTCAATCAATATTTTTGAAAATTTAGTGATAATTTTCGATCAATATTTAAATGCAATGAAATTATATTAAGAGGCTTAATTTATAACATTTTAAATTTAATTAAAAAAATTAATTAGCAACGCTATTACGATGAAAGTTTTTCATCATAATTATTTTTTAAAAATATTTAATTATTAATTTTGCGATGCAATTGCGATACAAATTGTGTAGCAATATTACGATGTAATTCTATATGTCGCAATATTGCGATGCCAATTCAAGCATCGCAATATTGCGATGCCAATTCAAGCATCGCAATATTGCGATGCCAATTCAAGCATCGCAATATTGCGATTAAGCATCGCACGACAAATATTGTGTTGCAATATTATGATGCCAAATTGCATTGCAATATTGCAACGCAGTTTGCATCGCAATATTATGACTCAATTAGTCGCAAAATCGTGATGTAATCGGGAGTCGCTAATGCGTCGCTAAATTGCAACGACATCAGTTTAGTCGAAAATTAGTGATGCATTTTTTTGCATCGCTAGGCGTTACTATTTAATGATGCAATTGCGACGGATTGCACTTTGTGATGAGGTTCACAATGATGCCCAAATTGCGTCACTAAATTCATTTAGCGACGCATTTTGGCATTACTAAAATTGAATTTTCTTGTAGTGAACTCAATAATGCCAACTTCTCAATTAGATTGATCATTTTTAGTACGTGGGCACCCACTGATGAACCCTCAATTATTTTGCACTAAAATAGCTCTCTAGAGGTTTGAAACCTCTCATAGTGAGACTATGCACCAAACAACTCTTGCAGGTACATCAAAATCTATTGAGCATTCATATGCTTATGCTATTTCTAAAGATCAGATGACATTGAGGCCAACATCAAACATGTGGCCATATCCTCAGTATCTTTATACCGGTTGTACGCCACATTAACCTTAGTCAAAGCATCTACTGATGGGACCTCTGGTGCAGCCTCATCTAGGATAAAAAAATTTTTTTTGGATCGAAGAATGATCCTTACATTCCTAAGCCAATCAGGGAAGTTGAGTCCAATTAATTTGTTAGATTCTAAGATATTCCTAAGGTTGATGTTTACAATCATGGTTTCCCTAATAACCTGCATAAAAAAAGAACAAGTCAATTGCTATAAATACTAATCACCGACTTGATATGGTAATTTCAAGATTTTTAATTAAGTTGGTTTCTCCCACTATTTTATCAAGGTTAATAGCCCTTTCTATTAATCTTAAGAGATTGGCATTCAATTTCCTTAGAGGGCTAGAATCCTCATTCGAATTACCTTGACTTTGGCTTTGGCACAATAAATCTCGGTAAGCCAAATTTGGTAGATTATCATCAATCACATCTAATGTGGCTCATAGATCATTTAGGAGACAAGGACTCTGACTTTGGCCAAATATGCCAGCTAATCTAGTTAAGTTAACCCATTGTTCCATAATCAACTCCTCGTAAGTACACTCAACCTCGGCTTTGGCACGATAAATCTCATGACCTAATGATTTTGTATTATGTAAACAATGAAAGGCTAATGGCTTAATATTCATGAAGGGATTTAGTGCATCTAGGTCCCATCATATATGTACAACATTTGTACTATGTTAGGTTATATATCCTATATGTAAATTTTAGATTAATCTTTATTAACCATATATATAATTCATAAGATTAAATCTTATGATTGAGATTTCTAATCAAATTAGGATCCCTGGCCACTATCTAATTTAGAAACCCTAATCATATGATCAAATCAATTGTTGCCATCCTGATTAACCTTATTGATCTAATTAATTAAGAGCTTCCCTTAACAATGGCCAGATTAGCTGATCAATGGGGTCCTATTTAGCATATCCTTCGATTCTATTAAATAAATTTTCTCAGGCAGCGAACAGAGCAATTAAAAACTACGATCACACTTTTTTTAGACACCAATGTAGGGAAGCCCAATTGATTAGACTAATTTTGGGATCATAGGATCAAGCAATGATGTGGTTAATTCTAAGTTTCCTAAATCTTTATCATCTATTACATTTTATGATAAGTTAAGATAGTGATCTTGTTAGGGTATTATGATAAGAATTATTAATTCAAATTTAAAATTAAATTTTAAATTTTCTTATCATTAATTACATGTTATGATATGTCGGTTTCACAACCCATGTAAATCCTAATGTCTCTAACAAACCCTAACTGATTCTTGTCCTGATAAGATTTTTTGGACTCAATTTTAAAATTTTAAATTTTAAGATTCAAGTTCAAAATTTAAAATTTGAAATTTAAATTTAAATTTAAATTTCAAATGATTACATTTAATCACAATCTTATCAAGATCTAAATTTCTAAAAATAAGTTTTCTACTATTATTGTTTATCATCATATGAATATCATATCTTAATCATATCAATAATCATGTTAAAATTAAATCCTAAACATGATTTCAAGGATTTCAGCACATAGTATCTACCATGCATAAATAATAATTGCTATTTTAATATGACATAGATATGATTAAATCTAAATTAATTATTATTTATTATCATATAATAAACCTTTATATCTGATATCACATATCAAAGTACTTTATTTTAACATGATAATAAACATACATAAATCTAAATAATATTGTTTATCATAATAAAGCATAATAAAAACTCATATTATTAATTAGATTGACTCAAGTATCCTATCAAATTAATGAATTTGTACTCTAAAGTGGCTCTCATACCACTTGTTGGAAATTATGTATTTAAGACATGAATCAAATTCATGTAAACACAGCGGAAGATAAAATTAAAACATAAAATTTTCAAATGCCCAGTATCCTTAGGAACAGATTCATTTAATCAGAAATAAAATCTAAACATTAGATCTATTTATACCTGAGTCCTTTATCGATATAGAAAAGGTTGAAGCCGGTGAATCCTCTACTACTAGCCATTCATGCGTCCGGCCTCTAACGGATCCATGCAGAGAAGAATGGATGAAGACATGAAAAATGACTCGGAGAGAGGGGTGCTAGTGCCTTTATACTCCCCTTCTAGAATTTATACCGAAGAAAAAAAAAATCGTAGATCTAAATATCTAATATTTGACTACTGGGTTATAAAAGGAAGAGAAAGAGGCGTATTTATTGAGAGAGAGAGAGAGAGAGAGAGAGAGAGAGATGTATTAATAGAGAGAGGGAGAGAAAGAGATGCCCTCATCTCAAGGGAACGTAAATCCACTCCCAAAACGTGAATCCAAGGGAGAGAAAGAGACGCTCCATCTCGTAGGAACTTAAATCCGCTCTCGAAACATTATCCAACCAGATTCTAGGATTTAGATAGTGTTGGATTAGTCCATCAAATGGATGGTTGATCATCCTTCATATGGCATAATCCTGTCCCTTGATTTTAGAAGGATGTTATCCAATAATCCACATGCCCAAAGCCTTGGGCATGAAACTATCTCTTCATGTGAGGATGGATCATGTCCATCTCATGGATTTGATCCCATCTTCCATGTAGTCAAGCCCCATCCATCAGCCAAATGTCAAAATCTCAGCCCTTGACATTAGGATGTTAGTTATCTCATAACTATATGCCCCAATCAGAACGTGTTCATCATCCTACTATAGAGATTCATCATGCCCCATCCCATGGGCATAAATTCTTCGATTTGCCATCCATACCATAATAATCAGAGACGTCCATCACATGGAACAAGCTAAATTTGGGTATCTAATTATTTGTTCATCATATGCACAAATTATCTCTCCCTAAAATTCCTTCCTCTATGATAGATCATATCCATTATTATTTTATCTTCTTTAAATTTGATCTTACCCAATTATTTAGTTGGTTATCTAATTTTGAATTAAATTAAATTAAATTTTTATTTTAATTCACCCAAAATTCTTCTTAATACGTGTGACACATTAGGCCCTTTAACATATTGGCAATACTCATGTCCTAATTACTGACCCTAGGATTGATTGGACAACACTCTGTCTAAGTCAATAACATGATTATAGATCATGAGAGGCCTCTAGTAAAGCATCATGACCACTCAAGTGCTAAGGGTTTTATTGACGTGATCATCAACAACACCTATTTATGAACAGTTACTGTACGATTCAATCCCATCGTCACATATCCCAGATCAGTCAGTGGTATGGAATGTGTCAACCCTATAACTGATCATTTTTTACTTGATCCAGAAAAAATTGACTCACATGAATTGAAACTTCAAAACCATTTTGAATTCCAACCCAACCTTGCAAGGATTTTAAGTCTAATCAATCCATCAAGTGGTCGTGGGATATAACCCTCTCTATATTAAGAGAGACGAATTCTATCTTGGTCAATCATCACCATCACGTATTTCATATCATACCCAACCATCACCATATTTATCATTCATGGCTAGAGTGACGTTTGTATGATGTCAAAGTATGTCATTCCACAC
Source organism: Calamus simplicifolius (assembly GCA_900491605.1). Lineage (NCBI taxonomy): Eukaryota > Viridiplantae > Streptophyta > Magnoliopsida > Arecales > Arecaceae > Calamus > Calamus simplicifolius. Next base: position 532,685 of record UESW01003929.1, read on the forward strand.
ATGAGGTGCAGTGAATACCTGAAGTCAAAGGATCACTCGCACAACCATCGGATCAACCATTGACACTATATAGAATATCCATATGGGATCTCTGTGTGGGTTAACCAATGCATCATTACAATAATGAGCATCCACATACCTATCCAAGTATCTTCATACTTCAGCTTGCGAGATCAGCTACTCACCACAAGGGTGAGGATTGCAATGTGTGCCAGTCTCATGGTGCTCGATGGTGTCCAGTCCCATCTATACATCGACTAAGAAAATTTAAAGAATCGTACCATAACATGCAATTTGGATCTCACAATTTGTAATCTCTATTACAAATTTTATATACATGGTTTACATTCTTTTGGACTTTATCTAACAGACAAATATATCAAATATATATAATAAAGGACATCTGGATAGATAAAGATAATATTTTATTTGATTTGTATTCATAGACTGTATACACACATATCATTCAATCCGATTGGATCTAGGGCATACACTAACACCCTCCGATACTCAAGTCAATGAAAATCCTCGGCCACAGAAAATATGAAGAAGGTTTTTTAGAAAAGGAAACTCAAAGGGAGTTATTGTCATCTCTTTTTTAAAGCGTACTCGATGGTTCTTGAGACCTGATATTGCTGTTACTTGGTTTTCAAGGAGAATTTGAAGGAAGATAAGGCTGATTTCGATGTATACCTTATCAAGAGGATTTCAAATCCCGCTAATCATGAAGGAGGAGCTATATCTAGCTCCTATCTCCATTTAAGGAGACTTACTTTGGGAAGGAGTTTCGAGATTCTGGTGATTTCGGTGATCTAATGTCCGAGATATTTGGCATTGGACAAAGGTTGGCAAAAGAACAGTCAGTCGAAAGACTCCCGACTATTAAGGTTCGGTAATCCTAGTTCCAGGGTGAGACTCAGCAAAGAAAGCTGAAGGTCGATCGGCCAAAGTTTTGCCTAGCGAGACTCGGGCAGAAATGTTGACAGAGTAGTTTGACAAAGCATCATTCGGCTCATAAGGGTCAGTCAACCATAACCCAAGGGCAAGCCTCACTGCTTGTCATCAGTCGACTTATGTGGAAACTTGAACATGACTCATTTTAATTCTTCTTCTTTAGTGCTTGAGGACACTTAGATCTTAGATATTTTACTACATTATAATTTTATTATATTATTTTTTAATCAATTTGTGGGTCCATTAATTTGTGGAAGAAATATTAAATTAAGTACACATATTAAAAAATTTTAAAAATTAGAATTTAAAGTTTTGACTCAAAAGAAACATTAAAATTCTAAATTGATTTGAATTTTGAGGTTTCAACAAACCAACAATAGTAATAAGAATTAATCCAATTTTAATTCTAATTTATATGTAAATCAAATATCTGGAGAGCATGCCAATTCTGATTCATATTTTAATAGAATCCAATTCTGACGTTGATTTGATCAAACAGGCTAAAATCTCTTCGTAAACCTGTGATGTTTTTTAGCAACAACTTATTCGTCCACTTCAGTCCAACAGTCCATACGCAGCTGCCTCTTTGATCCAACTATCTAAATAAACCAATCCCATCTCATCAAGGATGCTTGTTTTCTCTTGTACCGTGTTGTTCGTGTTGCTTCCCCCAGCCAGTGCACCCACCCAAGCAAGAAAAAGAAAAAAAAAAGAAAAAAAAATTATCCTCATGATCTAACTCAACGAATTATATATATATATATATATATATATACTTTGCTATATTCAAATATAATTAAATCTAAATCTGATAACTTCATCCATCCTTAGATTCATACAGTTTATTATGCCTAAAAAAAAATAAATAAATAAAAGATAAATGGCTTTAGAATTCATGTGAATCTAAAAGTAGAAAAAAATGTTCAAATCCTAAATTTAACTATATTTAAATAAATAAATAAATAAATAAATAAATAAATATATATATATATACACTATCCTAGTGTACAATTCCTCGGACATGCAAGACTTCAAGGGAAGCCCCTAATGCTACACTAATACCTACTCTACATCTAGGCTAGGCTAGATGGTGGGTTAGTGTCCTAAGCCCATTGGGCTATGAGGACCATAAAAAAAATATTTTCACTTGCTCCTTAATCTCCATCGGTTGGTCGCTGGCTCCTTCTAGGTTTCCAATCCGCTAAACCCTTCAGTCAGAAAAGACACAACAGGACCTGGCCCACTCGCGGGAGTCCCCGAGGAATCGATATCCTGAGTCCCTTGGGCTACGGAGCCCATAAAACACCTCATGCTGGCTCGCTCATGCCCCTCGCTCGCTCGCTCGCTCATCTCTCTAGGGTTTCCAATCCGCTGAGGGCCTCCGACCCATCATCTTTTTATCCCAACCCACCACACCTTCCTTCGAGGAGAGAGGGGTTAATAATATAGAAGAAAATTTCAAGGATTAGAATTTCCCGCCTTCGCTCCTTCTATCTCCTGCTTTCCCATTTCATCTTTCGCCTCTAAGTCCTAGGGTTCGAGTTGATGTGATCCCGTTGATCGCAGGCTTCTGATCGCTTTCCGAGCTCGGATCTCCGGTAAGATCGATAATTCTTTCTTCTCTACTTTTATTCTTTATCTTCTATCTATGTAAAAGATCCGATAAATAATCTTTCTCCTCTAGTTATGTTTTCTACTTATATTCTTATTTTCTATCCAAAAGATTCGATTTTACGCTACATCTTTCGTTATACGCTTGCTTAGGTTCTGCTGTTGTTATAAACACAACACTGATGATTTTAGTGCTTTTTTAGTTTTCGATGCTCGCTAAAGAAGTGTAGAGAAGATTGTTCACTAGGGAGTAGTCGGTTCGGTAATCCATGCTTTTCTTTGACTGTTATAGCGCAGTCCATATAGGATAACCTGATATCATATTGAGGTCTTTTATCCCTCCTGCATGCTATTTTGGGAATCATGTCTCACCAAAAGGTTGAATTGCAATGACTCTGTTGAGGGGTAAAATCGTTATTACATTAATATCGTGCGAGGCGGCTAAGGCTAACCTCCTCCTTCCGGGCTTCCATAGCTCGGACCCTTCGGGCTTCCCTAGCTCGGTCCTTTTCGAGCTTCCCTAGCTCGGTCCTTCCGGGCTTCCGTAGCTCGGACCTTCCTGGCTTCCGTAGCTCGGACCTTCCGGGCTTCCATAGCTCGGCCCTTCCGGGCTTCCGTAGCTCGGCCCTTCCGGGCTTCCATAGCTCGGACCTTCCGACTTCCGTAGCTCGGCCCCTCCGGGCATCCGTAGCTCGGTCCTTTCCGAGCTTCCCTAGCTCGGCCCCTCCGGGCTTCCATAGCTCGGTCTCCTCCGGGCTTCCATAGCTCGGCCCCTCCGGGCTTCCATAGTTCGGCCCCCTCCGGGCCTCTATGGCTCGGCCTTTCGGGCTTCCGTAGCTCGGCTTCATCGAGCGATCCACAACCTATCACTTACCTCCGCGGAACCTGACGCGGGAGAGCCCGAGCCTACCAGAACGGCATCCTAGACAAGGAATCATATCGGGACGTGGCCTAAAACCTATCGTAACCGCTCCAGGCCTACTCAACCAGATCTCGAGACATCAAGGAGCTCTCCCAGCCGTCGATACCTGAACAAGCGGGATATGGATTCTAACGGCCCCACAACGGCCTGATTCTGTCCGCCTCCATATCATAACAACCTCCGAACCTTCCAGAAGGCGCTCAAAATCCAGGTGACAGTCTATAAATATCAGACTCGCTGATTCCCTTAGGTACGCAAGATCTTCCTGTGCACAGGCACGCGCCTCTTTCTACACACACTGCTCTCCCCGGTAGCTCGTCGGTGCTCCTGCCCTCTGGAGCCTCCGATTGGCCGTCCCCGGAGAGGTCTCCCGGAGAGATCCACCTCCCACTGTCTGGTTGATCGCCGATTTTTCTCCACTGACTTGAGCATCGGAGGGTCTTCCGCGGAGGGCCACCCCCAACGTCCCCCGTGTGTGGACTTCTTTTGCAGGTCCGCCCCCCTCTTCCTGGAGATCGACCGCGCCCGAGTCGGAGGACGGATCCCGGCGGCAACAGATTGGCGCTAGAGGAAGGGCCTCAAGTCCCATTAAAACTTGAAGAAAGGAGACAAGAATCTAAATCCGGAGAAGAACCTCTCCAATGGCCAACCGGAGGAGAGCAACCTCTGAAGCCCAAGATCAGGTCGCTTCCCAGAGGCCTGATCCGACTGGCGCTACAGCGCCACAACCTCCACGGTCGAGACTCCGTCGCCGTGCTATCCCGGTGACCCAAGACCAGTTCGCTACGCTGGTCCAACAGGTCCAGGCCCTTACCCACCTGGTACAAGAACACCTTGCAGCTCCTCCTGCTTCGCATCCTCAGAAGGAGGCGGCGATTTCTTCTTCGCCGGCGACCTCCTCCTCTAATCCGCATGAATCAGCGGATCCCCCACATCGCCCCAGGGGGGACAAACCAGTCCCGCGAGCCGGTTATGATAGAGATCCTCTCAGATCTCGGCGAGCCCGCTCCCTCTCCCCGGCGACATCTCACCATGATTCCACGCCATCCTTGCGATTCTCACGCCCAGCTCCTCTAACCGGTGAGGAGATCCGCCGTCAGATCCAGGAGATGCGTCAGGAGCTGAACGCCGCCAAGCAGACCCATCTGTCCCAGCCCAAGGCGGAACAGGGCATCCCTTTCTCTAAGGGAATCATGGAGGAAGTGATTCCCTCCCACGTCAAACTGCCAGCCGTCGAGCCCTATCACGGCTCCACCGACCCGGACGACCATCTCAGTAGCTTCCGGTCAATAATGATGTTCCACGGAGCATCTGATGCAGTCCTCTGCCGAGCCTTCCCGTCCACCCTCAGAGGATCCGCCCGAACCTGGTTCAACGCCTTGAAACCGGGTTCCGTTGATTCATTCGACGAGCTGAGCCGTCTTTTTATTGGCCAGTTCGTCAGCAGCCGCCGCCATCGACGAAGATCCGACTCCCTCTCCGAAGTTAAGCAGAGAGAGGGGGAGTCCTTGAGAAATTACCTTGGCCGTTTCAACAAGGCCATGTTAGAGGTGGACCACCTTAATCATGAGGTGGCTATGTCCGCCCTGGCGGGGGGAGTTTCGAAGGAGAGCGACTTCTACCTGGCAATGGAGGTCAGCTACCCCCCATGTCTCTCTGATATGATGGCCCTTGCGGACAAGTACGCTAGGGTCGAGGAGTCGCGTAGAGTGGCCTGCACTGAGCAAGCAAAGAAGAAGCAAGAGCCCAGAGTCCCCGACAGGCACCGCCCGCCGTCGACCAAGTCCGCCTCGCCGCCAAAGAGTCCCTCTGCTGCCACCAAAAAATCGCTCCCGGAGTCCTCCTAGGCGATTTGATCGCTATACTCCGCTGACTGTGCCCCGAGCGCAAATCCTTATGGAGATAGAGCGCCAGCTTCCCCGGCCAGTGCCTCTCCGAGGGAACCCAACCCGAAGAGATCCTGCCAAGTACTGCCGCTACCATAGGGAGCACGGTCATGACACTGAAGAATGCTGGCAGCTGAAGAATGAGATAGAGAGGCTGATTCGGCGGGACGGCTAGATCAGTTTAGGAGGGCGCCCGAGCCGCAACAACAAGGAGGTGACCGTCAGCTCGAGCTCCAACAACCTCCTCCTCCACCCAATCCGCCCGTGATTGGCCGCATCAACGTGATTGAAGAGGCCGGCGGATCGAGCCCCAGGGGGCGGTGAAGAACCGGCGCCAAAAAAGGCAAGGATGGGCGAACTCTCCTTCTCCGACGATGATCTTCTGGGAATACAACTCCCCCATGATGACGCACTAGTTGATAGTGGAAGCTCGGTAAATGTTTTGTACCTCGGTGTGTTTGCCAGGATGAAATTGCTCATGGAAAACCTTCGAGCCGTGGATTCCGCCCTGATGGGATTCACCGGCGACGTCATTATCCCGGAAGGAATCATCACCCTGACGGTCCGCGCGGGAACCTGGCCCCTTGTGACTATTGTACAGACCGATTTCCTAGTGACCGACCTCAGATCCCCATACAACGCCATATTCGGCAGGCCTGGCTTAATGTCCCTCAAGGCAGTTGTCTCTATCCCACATCTGTCTATGAAGTTCCCCACCGAGCAAGGAGTTGGAGTGGTTCGGGGAAGTCAGGCCATGGCTCGGCAATGCTTCGTTACGAGCCTTCAGTCTAGAATGCCCGAAGTTGACGGGCTAGACGCTCGCGAAGACTTCGCCGAACAACGGGGAGAACCGGCAGAGGAATTGGAGGAAGTACCGTTGGACGAAGCTCAGCCCGATCGAACCGCAAGGATCGGGTCGCTACTCAAAGGAGAGTCTCGGCACAGGCTGATCAGATTCCTCCAAAGCAATGCCGACATCTTCGCCTGGACCGCCTCCGACATGCCAGGAATCAACCCCGAGGTCCTTGTCCACCATCTCAATGTGGACGAGAGGCACAGGCCTGTTAAGCAGAGGAAGAGAAGCTTCGCCCCAGAGCGGCAAAAAGCCATTGAAGAAGAGGTCGACAAACTCATAAAGGCCAACTTCGTCCGAGAGGTAAATTACCCAAACTGGCTGTCAAATGTCGTCATGGTGAAAAAGTCGAACGGCAAATGGAGGATCTGCATCGACTTCACCGACCTCAACAAAGCCTGCCCGAAGGACAGCTTCCCCCTCCCTCGGATCGATCAGCTCGTGGACGCCACCTCAGGCCACCAGATGCTGTCATTCATGGACGCCTATTCCGGCTACAATCAGATCCGAATGGCCCCCGAAGATGAAGAAAAGACCGTCTTCATAACCGACCGAGGTACCTACTGTTACCGTGTTATGCCTTTTGGTCTTAAGAATGCAGGGGCAACCTACCAGCGGCTGGTTAACAAGGTGTTCAAGGAACAAATCGGCCGGAACATGGAGGTGTACGTGGACGACATGCTGGTTAAAAGCAAGGAGGCGTCACAGCATGTCGAGGACCTCTCGGAGAGCTTTGCAACGTTGCGCAAATATGGGATGAAACTCAACTCGACCAAGTGCGCCTTCGGCGTCAACTCGGGGAAGTTCCTCGGCTTCATGGTCTCCCAGCGAGGTATCGAAGCTAACCCCCAGAAGATTCAAGCTCTCCAACAAATGGCGCCCCCTGCATCTGTTAAAGAGGTCCAACGCCTAACCGGAGGATAGCGGCCCTAAACCGCTTTGTGGCACGGTCGGCCGAGAGATGCCTCCCCTTCTTCAAAACTCTCCGATCGGCCAAAAACTTCCAGTGGACTCCCGAATGCCAAAGGTCATTCCAAGATCTCAAGAAGTACCTCGGCTCGCCCCCGCTCCTCAGCAGTCCAACCCCAGGAGAGACCTTATTCTTGTACCTGGCCGTCTCGGAAGGCGCGGTCTGCTCGGTGCTGATCAAGGAAGAAGGCAAAGCCCAAAAGCCGATCTACTATGTGAGCAGGCTGCTCCGCGATGCGGAGACAAGGTACAGCAGGATTGAAAAGATAGTGTTGGCCTTGATTACCTCAGTTCGAAAGCTACGACCGTATTTCCAAGCACATTCCGTGACGGTCCTGACTGACCAACCCATCAAGGCGGCGGTCCACCGTCCCGAGACATCGGGAAGAATGACCAAATGGGCCGTCGAGCTAAGCGAGCATGACATACATTTTCAGCCTCGCCCGACCATCAAGGCCCAAGTACTGGCCGACTTCCTCCTCGAGTGTACCATCCCGGAGGACGGTTCTACCCCAGACTCTCTTGAAGAGCCAAAGTCTGGAGCCCGGTGGCTCCTCCACGTCGACGGGTCGTCCAATGCCCATCACTCCGGTGCGGGTCTGGTTCTTACCAGCCCTGAGGGGATGATTTCGAATATGGCGTCCGATTCTCCTTCCCGGCCTCCAACAACGAAGCCGAGTACGAAGCTCTGTTGGCCGGTCTCCGGATCGCCCACAATCTGAAGGTGGAAAAGCTCAACGCCTTCACCGACTCTCAGCTGGTAGCCGGCCATGTTCGGGGAGAGTTCGAAGCTTGGGAACCAAATATGATTCGATATCTCCAGGAGGTGCGTAACTTGCTTCCCCATTTTTTGAATTTGAAATTATTCAGATTCCCAGATCCGAGAACGCCCGTGCCGACCTACTCTCCCGACTGGCAACCACGAGACAATGGATGCCGAGCAAAAATTCCATCTGGAGACTCTGGAAAAGCCGAGCATCACGGAAGCCGACCGGGTGATGCAAGTTGAGGTCGAACCATCCTGGTTCGACCCAATCCTCAAATATCTCAAAGAAGGGTCGCTCCCGTCCGACCGAAGAGAGGCTAGGAAGCTGAAGCTGCAGGCCATCCACTACGTGTTGATTGACAACCAACTGTACAAGCGGTCATTTTCCATGCCGCTGCTTAGATGCCTTCGCCCATCAAAAGCGGACTACGCTCTGCGCGAGGTACATGAAGGGATTTGCGGCAACCATTTGGGAAGCCGGTCCCTCTGCCATAAAGTGCTGCGACAAGGCTATTACTGGCCGACCATGCAAAAAGACGCGGACGATCTGGTCCGCGCCTGCGACCCCTGCCAAAGACATTCAAACATCCAAAGACTCCCTTCCGCCGAGCTAGTTTCTATATCCTCCGCTTGGCCCTTTGCCAAGTGGGGGATGGACATCCTCGGCCCATTCCTGCTTGTGACAGGGCAACGGAAATTCTTGTTTGTCGCCATCGACTACTTCACCAAATGGGTCGAAGCGGAAGCGGTCGCACAAATTACCGAGGCACGGGCCCGAGACTTTGTGTGGAGGTCCATCATCTGCCGATTCGGCCTCCCCCATACTATAATCACCGATAATGGCAAGCAGTTCGACAACTCCAAATTTCGTCAGTTCTGCGAGGAACACGGGATTCGTCACCACCTTACCTCGGTCGGGCACCCACAAGCCAATGGGGCGGCCGAGGTGACCAACAGAACCCTTCTCCAGGGAATTAAAGCTCGTCTCTCCAGAGCCCAAGGCAGGTGGGCAGATGAGCTACACCATGTCTTGTGGGCCTACCGCACGACCCCGAGAATCCCAACAGACGAGACCCCATTCCGGATGGCTTTCGGTACAGAGGCCGTTATCCCTGTGGAAGTCGGTCTCCATCATTGCGGGTGGAGAGCTACTCGGAGGAGACTAGCAACGAACAACTCCGCACCAACCTCGACCTGATAGAGGAAATCAGAGAGAAGGCCCGGATCAGAACGGCTGCCTATCAACAAAGGGTGGCCCATTACCACGCTTCCAGTGTTAAAGGGAAGACCTTCCTGCCCGGCGACCTTGTCCTCCGAAAGGCCTCTGTTTCCAAACCGCTGGAGCAAGGAAAGCTGGCGCCGAACTGGGAGGGCCCGTACCAGGTAGCGGAGATTATTGGACCAGGGACCTACAAGCTGCAGGATCTGGATGGGAAGCCCATTCCCCGGACTTGGAACGCGGACAACCTTCATAAATATTATCAATAGGGTATGTCCTCTCTGAATTCATTTTCGCATGCCTCACTGCACATTCCTGCTTATCTGTTTCCCCAAAACCTGTCGCGTGAATCATTATGCACCATGTTGCTATAAATTGCAAGGAAAACAGATACTGCTTACCAATCCTCGGCACGACCGAGCTGTCTGTTTGAACAGGAGTCTCCGAACCTTGGCAGGGCCAAGTAAAATATTCTCCGAACCTCGGCAGGGCCGAGCAACAAATCTCCGAACCTTGGCAGGGCCAAGTAAAATATTCTCCGAACCTCGGCAGGGCCGAGCAACAAATCTCCGAACCTTGGCAGGGCCAAGTAAAATATTCTTTGAACCTCGGCAGGGCCGAGCAACAAAGTCTCCGAACCTTGGCAGGGCCAAGTAAAATATTCTCCGAACCTCGGCAGGGCCGAGCAATAAAATCTCCGAACCTTGGCAGGGCCAAGTAAAATATTCTCGAACCTCGGCAGGGCCGATCAACAAATCTCCGAACCTTGGCAGGGCCAAGTAAAATATTCTCCGAACCTCGGCAGGGCCAAGCAACAAAATCTCCGAACCTTGGCAGGGCCAAGTAAAATATTCTCCGAACCTCGGCAGGGCCGAGCAACAAATCTCCGAACCTTGGCAGGGCCAAGTAAAATATTCTCCGAACCTCGGCAGGGCCGAGCAACAAAATCTCCGAACCTTGGCAGGGCCAAGTAAAATATTCTCCGAACCTCGGCAGGGCCGAGCAACAAATCTCCGAACCTTGGCAGGGCCAAGTAAAATATTTCTCCAAACCTCGGCAGGGCCGAGCAACAAATCTCCGAACCTTGGCAGGGCCAAGTAAAATATTCTCCGAAACTCGGCGGGGCCGAGCAACGAATCCTCTAGCCGTGGCAAGGCCAGGTAAAAGTCATTCGGGCTGAAACCCCAGATAAAAATCGAGGTGCGCAGGCCCCGACTAAAGCCGTGCGGCCTCCAAATGGTCCCCGAAGGACTTCTTCGGTTTGAAAACGAGCACGTTAAATAAAAACCGTCGACGCGCGAGAAGAAGCCACCATTGGCAAACCCCCTCTTGAGGCCGTTGAGCCCCGCGTAATCGGCCAAAGGCCCCAAGCAGAGCTAAGAGATCCCCCTCTGTTACTGAAAATCTTTTGGGTGACGCCCCTATAACCCGTCGTTCAAAGCGCCTACATCAACGCTAAAAAACGATGGGTCACGCCAACACCCTGATTCATCACACGGGTTAAGGCCATAAACTCTTGAAGGAAAGGACTTCAAAAACAAGATCCATCTTTCATTTATAAAGAGGATTACAAAGAGGCAGTAAAAAACAAAAACAAGAAGAGAGGCCCTAAATCAGAATCCGGAGTCACTCCCGGAGGCTAGCAACTCCTCCAGGCGCTCCGTCAAGTCAGCCACTTGCTGACGAAGGGACGCAATCTCCTCCCTCTGCCGGTCCATCAACCGGCGTGAGGCTTCCGCCTCCCTGACCGACACGTCCAAGTATTCTTCGGCGGTCCTCGCGAGCTGCTCATTATTTGCAAAGGCCGACGCTAGGCCCTCTCCGTCAACCGTGACGGAGGTGCGCCTCCCCTCCGAACGCGGCAGGCTGTCGAGTGAGGAATGCGACCCGACTGATGATCGCCCTGGAGAGGCCATTTTTTCGGAGCTTAAACCGAGGGATGGTCGAAACCATTGCCCCTCGGCCGTATTTATACTCGACAGACAGATATCTCTATCGGTCGCGCCGTAACCGCCGACCCATAGGAACTCGCCACGCGTCGCCGTTTCAATGCTTGCGAAATCCGAGGTGTCACGCCCCATCCCGAGCGAGATCGGTAAGCGCGAGCAGGTTGTTCGGGAATTCCCCAAGCAAACATTTTCCGATCTGTCGGCCCTCGCAATAAATGCATTCGGCGCTTCCCCGAGCCTCTTAATGCTGGTCTCTTTTTCGGGAAACGCGGAAGTCCGGCATTCGGCCAATAACCTGCCCCCTTGGGAAGAGTAGCGTCGCCAATAAAAAAGCATGACGATATGTCGCTCGTTCCGCTCTGGCACCCCTTACCAAGCGCCACGTGGACCTAACGCTGTGGCCCACATTGACAACCGAGTCGCTCCCTTGAGCCCAAATCTCCGAACCTCGGCAGGGCCGAGCTACAAAATCTCCGAACCTTGGCAGGGCCAAGTAAAACGTTCTCCGAGCCTCGGCAGGGCCGAGCTACAAAATCTCCGAACCTTGGCAGGGCCAAGTAAAACGTTCTCGAGCCTCGGCAGGGCCGAGCTACAAAATCTCCGAACCTTGGCAGGGCCAAGTAAAACATTCCGAACCTCGGCAGGGCCGAGCAACAAATTCTCCGAACCATGGCAGGGCCAAGTCAATTATCTCCGAACTTCGGCGGGGCCGAGTGAATGAATCTCCGAACCTTGGCAGGGCCAAGTCAAACATCTCCGAAACTCGGCTGGCCCAAGTGACAGGTTCCCTGAACCATGATGGGAAGGGGTACGAATTCCCTGAACTTCGGCCAAAGCCGACCCACGATAAATCGGGTTCCGGCAAAAGCGAAGCATTAAAAATGCCAAACTTCTGATCGGAGCGAGGAGCATATTTCGCCGAATGATCCCTGGACCGTCGCGCGAACCTCGATTAAGTTCTGACGGCGTGAGATCCTCGTCTAAGGGCGAGCGGAACGCCTTTGTACCCCACAAACAACAATAACAACAAGCTCGGCACAAAAAGACAGAGATTAAAAAACAGAACATGACTCTCTTTATTGCCGATCAAAATCAGTTACAAATGCCTCATAGGCGTTACAAGAGCATTGAAATGCATAAAATGAAGGTAAATACAAAACTCGGGCGACTGCTCCAAAGCAGACCTGACCAATTTGAGATGTTTCGGCGTCCGGATCGACAAATCAGGCAAACCACGAAACGGTCAGCCCGCATGGACGGTCGATAAAGCTGACCCTCCACGGCTCCCACCGAATGAAGAAATTCAGAAGGCGGCACGGCCCGTGGATGCTGATTCTGAGGATTCGGGCAAACCAGCCCCGCTCCCCTAGGAGGGGGTGCTGGATCGCAGGCCGCTGCCCGACCGAGAGGCTCGGGGACCATCAGACCCCGGTTGCTCCCATTTTCTTCGTCCCGTGGCAAGGATTCCCCTCAGAGAAGGGATGGGAATCCAGGCCAGCGAAAGAGGGAGAGTCTGTGCGTGCTACGGGGGTGTCGATACACTTCCTACCGTAAGTCCCCCGTAACAGGCCACAAAGGTCACACGGGAAGAGTATATGTGCGCTCCCCGTGTGATCTCTGCGCCCCCCATGTGCGCTCTCCATGTGATCTCCGGGACTCATCCCTAAGGGCGAGCCATTCTTCGGCAGCTCCCCGGTCGCCCCAGCTATCCGGCGGCAAGGAGCCTATGAGAGGAAAAATCGGTCCGCCCACTCGTAGCAGCAGAGAAGTGAGCATAATGGAAGCTCTGATGGAAAAGACACTTTGGGGATAACCATACATGACCCCCTTTCTCCCCTTTTTATAGGCAGAAAAGAGCCGGGAACAAGCTATCAAAGCTGGAAGTCCCGAGATTCAAACACCTGGCCCACGCCTCCACGTGGTCCCTCAGGATGGGCACGGCGCCCCACTGCGCGCCAAGCCCACCGCCTGAGTTATGACGTGTACGGGGATCTCTTCTTGATCCGGGTCACGGTCATTCAATGCGGGAGATCGTCAACCAGCACCTCGAAAACTGGCGGGCTCAGAATATCGTCCTTCAAAAGTGACGTCCTCCAATGGTAAGCGATTGCGTGCGCGACAAAGCAATCCGCATGGGAAGAGAGCACCTTCCGGAAAGCTCTGATGCAGCTTTATGCCCCCCACTATGCCGTATCATCGATTCTGGTGAAATAAAAACCGAATCGCCTGCGGAACAGCAGGACGATTGACAGAATAGCAGAAAGCGCGAAGGCCTTTTTGCCTGTCGGCCCAGCCGACCTATTTTGCCATCGGCCCCAGCCGACCTATTTTGTCCGTCGGCCCCAGCCGACCTACTTTGCCCGTCGGCCCCAGCCGACCTATTTCGCTTGTCGGCCCCTGCCGACCTATTCTATTCGTCGGCCCCAGCCGACCTACCTTCTTCGTCGGCCCAAGCCGACTGCTTTGCCCATCGGCCCAAACCGGTGCGTTTCCTTGAACCCGAGATAAGGATGACCTAAGGGCGTCAGTGAGACATGGGTCGCTCACAATCACGCAAGGAAAACACTTAAGCAAAAACGAGAAATTCATTCATTAAGAAACGTCAGACAGACTTCCGAAAAGACGGGATACAAGAATGGCTCCTAACGACCGGGAGCCGCATCAGCTTTAGAAGAGCCTTCAGTTACATCTGCGGAAGCGTGACTAGGTTCGCCCTTCTCCAATATTTTCGCTCCCTCTGCGGCAGTTTGCGGCCGTCCCTCAGAAGCTGCAGCTTCGCTGGGACCAGGGGCGCCGCCAAGTTCGGCATCAGAAACGTCAACGTATTCATCTTCATCTTCTTCTTCAGACTCGCCATCGTCGGGATTTTCAGCACTCAGGAAAGAAAGATCCCATTCCGGGTGCCCACTGAGTATCCTCTGTTTGCACTCTTCCATCCCATGATGGAACGCGTCCACGCTGATAGCGTCTTGCCTCCCCTTAAGTATGCGAGCTGCATGTTGGCCTCGGCGGCCTGTTTCTCAGCCTCTGCGACTTGGGCCCGCAAAATGATATTTTACTCCTCGAACTCGCCGGCCCACGTCTCGAATTCTGAGCTCTTGTTGCGGCTGGACACAAGTTCGCCTTGAAGAGCCCGAACCTCCAGCCCCAACTCCGCTATCTGAAAAAGCCGAGATAAGTCGGCGTCACAAGAAACTTGTAGAAAAAAGCTAAAAAGGGGGGGGGGGGAGAATGAGGTCGTACCTCCTCTCGTCTGGCCAACCTCTTGGCCGACTCCTCAGCCTCACTTCTGGCTCTTGTCCTATCAGCCCCGACCAGCTCAACTCTCTCTTGCAGATTGTTGATCTTCAACTGCTTGGCTCCGATTACCTCCTGGGCTTGGGACAGCTCGTTGTTCACTCGAGCTATCACCCCTTGTTGCCATTTAGCGCCCTCCTTCAAATGGGCAATTTCGCTGTCGCGGCGCTTCAGTCGCTCCTCCACCTCGCCAAGCATCCTAGTTAAACGCTTCCTCTCGTCGGCAGCTTCCTTTCCCAGCCGACCCATACTCTCGCTATGTTCTCTCTGCATCGCCTTCACCTCCGCGGAATGCCTCGACTCGATTCTAGCCAGCTCCAAGCACGCATTGTCATTTCTCGCCAGGAGTTCCTGTAACTCCTCCACCCGGCGCTTCTGCTTGGATACCTCGGCCTAGGTAGCTTGATATGCCGCCCTTATCCCCTGCAAGCTCCTGTCGCTAATTGCCATGAGTTCCTCGAACTTCTCAGACACCTTCAGCCGCGATTGGAGCTCGACATTATCCCTCCTAGCTTGAACGCTGGCCCCTGTCGCCAAACTCAAGCGCCAGCATATCGCCCGGGAAAGCAAAACGCTCTGCAAAGGCAAAAAATGAATAAGAACCCACGATGGGGTCAATCGGGAAACACCTACCGCACAAGAAAAGTAACTTACCCGCGAGGCATATGCCCGAGTCATCCTCATCAGGGTTGTGTTATCGATATCGGGAAGGAGATGGATACTCTCGGCCACGCCCTGCTGACCGAATGCAGCATCCACCAACTCCAAATCGGCAAACTTGTCCGACGAAGGGTCTGCCCCCGGATACAGGGCCGACGTCATCAACGTGGAAAACGCCTCCTCACGCCGGCGCCTGAACTGCTGGGCTGACCGTCCCCGCCTGAGGGACCGACGTGGGCAACCTCCGCCTGAGAGGCTCCCAATTTCCCAGCCTGCTCCGTCAAGGCCCTGGCTTGGGCCTCTTCGGATAATTCAGCTAGCCCAAGTGCCAGCTTCCCCAATACCTTTTTCGAAGAAGCTCCCAATGCGGAGCTCCCGCCTTGCCGCGTCTCCTCCTTCGACGCCCCTTCCTCGGTTACCACCATTTGTGTCTCCGCCACCGGGCCCCCCGAGGTCCCGGCCTGTTCTACCACTTGCATCTCCTCCGCAGGCTCCCCCGAGGCCTCAGTCTGACCTGCCTCACTGCTTCCGGACTCCCCGCAGAGAGACCGAGAGAAGGCTCCCCCTGCACCTCCCCGGCTGCGGCTGCCACCTCTTCCTCTCCTACCGGAGCCGACGACGATCCCGCAGGGACAATAGGCTCCTCGGCGATGACCACCTCCGCCAAATCCGCCGCTGTTTCCTCTTTCAGGGGGGACGCGGTCGGACGAGCCAACGGAGCCTCGTCCGAGCTGTCCGAGATCTCTAACACGAGGGGGTCGGAGGCCATAACCGCTCTCCCCGGGCCCTCCTTCGCCCCTGGCACTTTTGCCGTGACTGCTCCGACGTCCGGCGGGCTCCTCGCGGAGGTATGAGCCCTTTTTTCGGGCCGGTCACTATCCGCGCGCTTCCTTCCCCTGGGCATTTTCCTCTCTTCCTCTTAGAGAGGTTCGACAACACCGACCTTGCGGCTGTCAGACCAGAACACACATACTCAGGTCCAAGCACATTAATCGAGAAAAATACACAGCACGAAAGAGACTCACCTTGCGGGTCCAGGGGACTGAGCCCGGCTGCGAAGAGGGCCCCCTCTGATAGCAAGTCATTAGCCGAAAACACTTGTCCGTTACGAAGGACGTCCAAGTCCTTCTCCTCCTGCGCCGACAAAGCGGATGCGTCTCTGCATCCCTTGCAACATTCCCCCATCTCCGAGGGAAGTCGGAACCAACGTTCCCCTCCGCGATAACAAACCGACTCTTCCACCCCTTGATGGAAGATGGCTTATCCGCAATAACATTAAAGGATCTCCGAGGCTCGATGTAGGGCCACTCTGATTTCCTCCCAGGAATCAGGTGGTAGCAGGTGCGGAAAAGGGGGAGAGTGGCGACGACTCGAATCTGGTGGCACATCGAGATGAATCCGACGATATTCCGCCAGCTGTTTGGAGCCACCATTGACGGACAGATATTGTAGTGGGTCATGATTTCCTTCACCAAGGGGTGGAGAGGAAAACGAAGACCCGCCTTCAAACTATCTTCGTAGATGAAGACCCCAGACTCTAAATCCCGGGTAACTCTATCTCCGGATTCCGGCGCCCGTAGGACGACATCCAAAGGCAAGCCATACCGCTGGTGAATCCTCCCCAAATCCTCGGCAACGATTTCTGAGGCCACGTCGTCGGGGCTCATCGCCATTGAAAGAGGTATCAAATGAAAACGATAAGCGTCGAAGAAGATGAAAGGCCAGAACTCTTCTGAAAGCAAGATGAGAAGACGCCGAGAGCACGCGCACATATATATATACAATGCGGCTGTCACTTCGCTTCTCCGCCAAGGAAGCCGCCCTGAAGAGGTGGGGCGTCTCATCCCAGGCGTCCGGAACCGCCTCGACAAATGCCCGATCGATCGGGATTCGTAGCGTGGCGCAATCCCAACCGTCGCTCATGAAGGAGCCTTAGCCTCGAAGGCGGGACGGTCCTGTCGCATTAATTAGGGCATCATTGCGCACGCTGTCTAAGCCAAGATGTTCCATCCGGGATGCGCCATTCGAACTTGTACTCCCTACGCCCGAACCTACGCTTCGAACTAGGGAGTGGAGGGCATGTGTTGAGGGGTAAAATCGTCATTACATTAATATCCGTGCGAGGCGGCTAAGGCTAACCTCCTCCCTTCCAGGCTTCCATAGCTCGGACCCTCCGGGCTTCCCTAGCTCGGTCCTTTCCGGGCTTCCATAGCTCGGCCCTTCCGGGCTTCCGTAGCTCAGACCTTCCAGGCTTCCGTAGCTCGACCCTTCCGGGCTTCCGTAGCTCGACCCCTCTGGGCTTCCCTAGCTCGGTCCTTTCCGGGCTTCCCTAGCTCGGTCCTTTCCGGGCTTCCATAGCTCGGCCCCTCCGGGCTTCCATAGCTCGGTCCCCTCCGGGCTTCCATAGCTCGGCCCTTCCGGGCTTCCGTAGCTCGGCCCTTCCGGGCTTCCATAGCTCGGACCTTCCGGGCTTCCGTAGCTCGGCCCCTCCGGGCTTCCCTAGCTCGATCCTTTCCGGGCTTCCATAGCTCGGCCCCTCCGGGCTTCCATAGCTCGGCCCCTCCGGGCTTCCATAGCTCGGCCCCTCCGGGCTTCCATAGTTCGGCCCCTCCGGGCCTCTATGGCTCGGCCCTTCCGGGCTTCCGTAGCTCGGCTTCATCGAGCGATCCACAACCTAACACTTACCTCCGCGGAACCTGACGCGGGAGAGCCCGAGCCTACCAGAACGGCATCCTAGACAAGGAATCATGTCGGGACGTGGCCTAAAACCTATCGTAACCGCCCCAGGCCTACTCAACCAGATCTCGAGACATCAAGGAGCTCTCCCAGCCGTCGATACCTGAACAAGCGGGATATGGATTCTAACGGCCCCACAACGGCCTGATTCTGTCCGCCTCCATATCATAACAACCTCCGAACCTTCCAGAAGGCGCTCAAAACCCAGGTGACAGTCTATAAATATCAGACTCGCTGATTCCCTCAGGTACGCAAGATCTCTCTGTGCACAGGCACGCGCCTCTTTCTACACACACTGCTCTCCCCGGCAGCTCGTCGGTGCTTCTGCCCTCTGGAGCCTCCGATTGGCCGCCCCCGGAGAGGTCTCCTGGAGAGATCCACCTCCCCACTGTCTGGTTGATCGCCGATTTCTTCTTCACTGACTTGAGTGTCGGAGGGTCTTCCGCGGAGGGCCACCCCCAGCGTCCCCCGCGTGTGGACTTCTTTTGCAGGTCCGCTCCCCTCTTCCTGGAGATCGATCGCGCCCGAGTCGGAGGACGGATCCCGGCGGCAACAGACTCTATGCATGCTCATCTCCATATTTGCTCGAGCCTTTCTATTAAAACAAGCAAGCAGATACGTTATATTACTTGATTTCATTATGCATAGAATCATGTATACTGGATCAGAACTTGATGGATTCTTCCTCTCTTTTGAGCGTACTAGGTGTTTGATTTTGCTGCCAGCTTTGAATTTTGATTACAGCACGATATTTAGGGTTAATTGTATCTTGTTCGAGATATTTGGGCCCTAATGTGTGTTTTATGGATACATAGTGAGAATGTTGGCCCATCTCCCAGCATCAAGACAGTTTGCGAGCCTTTGGAGTTTCATGGAACCCCTGGAAACCTTTTACATGTCTTCTATTCGGTGTCCTGTTTACTCGGAAAGGTTATGGAATTTATTTAAGATATATACCATGGTGAAAACCGTTGTAGAGAAAGCAATGTTGGGAATTTCGTATATTTTATATGAATCAAATTTATATAATATGCAGCGAAAAATAAAAATAAATACGAATTCAATTCCCAAAGCTCAAGATCCTCAGAAAACATATTCATTTAGCAAGAAATAACACATGATTATAATAATAGATCATACCTATGTTCTTTATTGGGGATGATGCCCGATGAAGCCGGTAAACGATTTACCACTAGCCGTCCACGCGTCCGGCCTCTAATGATGATCCACGCGAAGATCTTTGGAAGATCTTTGGATGATGTCCTTTCAGGATTGGATGATAACCTTCTTGCGAGGGATGCTAGCACTTCTTTTCTTTTCAATTGATTTTTCGAAATCAAAAGGGATTTCTTGATCAAAATCAAATCTTGATCAATCAAGAGAGAGAAAGGAACGTCCTAGAGAGAGAAAGGACATTTTAGAGAGAGAAAGAAGGTGTTAGGAATCCAAGAGAGAGAAGAAAGGAGTTTGGTGTGTCTCTCGAAGGGGGTATTTCTCTCTCTTTTATACATGAAAAGGAGGTTATGTGGTTCCATAAAAAAGGGATTTTATCACAACCACCTAACTATTCAACCTTATCAAGTTGATAACAATTATCCTAACAAATTTAGGATATTTGCTATCATGATAATGTTAAGATTACAACCACCAAATCACATCCCTAAAAATTAGAAAATTGGTTATCCCATGAAACCAACGTCGCAACCTTGAATTTGGCTTCATGAGAACACCCCAAATCATGGGGTTCACTCCTCCATAACGTGGAGATGGATCATGTCCATCACATGGGCATGGATCCATCCTCCACGTGGCACGATCTCAGCCCTCGGTTTAATTGGGTTTCCATGAATCAAATCATGCCATTATATGGACCCAATTAAATACCATATTATTAATCTCAATTAATCTAAGCCATCCATCACATGGATCAAGCCTAATTAATGGATTTCATATGTACATCTCATGTACAAAAGGTCTATCTTTTGAACAAATTTTTTTTTTCTCTATAATGAATCCTATTCATCAATTTCATGTTCTCTCATTAAGATTGAGTCAAACCCAATCCTAATTTATTGGTTATCTAATTTGAATTAAGTCCAACTTAATTTCCATTTTAACTTCATCCAAAATCTTCTTAATGCGTGTGACTCATTAGGTCCCTTGACACGTTGGTAATAATCATGTCCCTAATATTGACCCTAAGGACTTGATCAACACTTTGTCCAAGTCAATTCTTTAACCAAATCAACTCTTTGATTAAGTCAAAGAATCCATGATTATAGATCATGAGCGGCCTCTAGCAAAGCATTATGACCACCCAAGTGTTAAGGGTTTGTTGACGTGGTCATCAACACCTGTCCATGAACGGTTACCGTACGATTCAATTCCTTCGTCACATATCCCAGATCAATCAGTGGTATGGAATGTGTCAACCATATAATTGATCTTTATTTACTTGATCTCAGAAAAATTGACTCATGAATTAGAACTTCGAAACAATTTTGAATTCCAACTCAACCTTGCAAGGATTTAACAGTCAATTTAATCCATCAAGTGGCCGTGGGATATAATCCTTTCTATCAAGGGAGACGAATCCTGTCTTGATCAAACACCACCTTCATGTGCTTCATATCATACCCAATCGACACCATATTTGTCACCTGTGGCTAGAGCGACGTTTGCATGTCGTCAAAGCATGATATTCCACACATAAGGTGCAATGAAGATCTCAAGTCAAAGGATCACTCGTACCACCGTCATCAAAGATCAACCATCGACACTATATAGAATATCCATATGGAATCTCTGTGCGGGTCATCCAATGTATCGTTACAATAACGAACATCCACACACCATATCCAAGTATCTTCACACTTCAGCTTGCAAGATCAGCTGCACACCACAAGGGTGAAGATATGCAATGTGTGCTAGTCTCAACGGCGTTCGACAGTGTCCAATCCTGTCTACGCATCGACTAGGAAAATTTAAAGAATCAAACCATAATGTGCAATTTTGGATCTCACAATTTGTAATCTCTATTACAAATTCCATATGCATAGTTCGCATTCTTTTGGACTTTATCTCACAGGAAAAATATATCTAATATATATATGAAAAATACCTGGATAGATAAAGAAACCAATAAATTTGATTTGCATTCATAAAGAAATGTGTACAAACTAGCATCTTATCCAATTGGATTTAGGGCACACACTAACAAGCAAGTGGGCTGAAGTTATACTGATCAAGTGCCTTGGTGCTGGGGAGATAGTGGTAAAGCTTATTGGATGTGTTGTTGAACTGTGAAATGTTGGGAATAAGAATGAATTGCATCTTAACATTGAAGAAAATCAGAGTCATTATTTTTAGAAGAAAAAAAAGATTTGGTTTCATATTATCTTTAATAAACAGTAACATATGCTTTTACGGTTTCCCTCCATCTAGAAGCTTATCTTTGTTTCATGCCAACTTCTTTTGGGATTTTGAGTTCTTCCTTGCAATTCTTGAAAAGGCAGAGGTGCAAGGCCCAGTAAAAAAGGGGAGCGTAGGCATAGGCGTCCTATGGTCATGTTTAAGTGTTATGAGGATTTGCAGAAGAATATGAAAAAATCATTTGTGTAAAAAGAAACAAACAATGTTCTGCATGTACCTGTCCATAGGTTTATTATTACTTGAAACTTGCTGAGATCTTATAGCAAATATATGGAAGTTGGATGTTTTGGTATCTCACATTCCCATGCAGAGATTGTAGTGCATGATAACTAATTCTTTCATGTATAAATTAGCCTCTTGAGGTCACACACCTTTATGCTAAAACATATAAAAGCCCTATGACAACAGAACGTATGAAACAGGATGTGTCATATGTTATAATGAGGCATTTTGTGTCTTCTTTATGTCCCCTTACTTGGAATTTAAACATGAGTTGTGTATAAAAGCTTCACCTCTAGTTCTGGTTTATTTGATCTGTGTGTACATTTTACTTGCTTCACACTTGCTTAGTTTCCTTCTTATTTAATTAGTTACTTCATTTCATGGGATCAATAAATTAGTTATTTGGTAGGTCCTGGATTTTTTTTTAAAAAAGAATAAATTGAAGCATATAATGCCCTTAAATGTTATGTTTGGTTTAGTTGTTGAAGTATGATAAAATGCATAATCACAGGTTTTTTGCTTGTTTTTGCAAGATTCTGGATAATATCTTTGCTTTACTTGCCCTACCTATTTTTGTTGTTCCAACAGAGACGGACAAGATTTTATGTTTGGTTCTCTATTGCTGGCCGCATAGTTTTGGGGGATTCTCACAGAATAAAGATGATTTCATCCATGCCTATATGATATATGGAACGTGATCGACTAGTAGAAATGTTTCCAGCACTTCCATGTGTGTAGAGAGGCAAATCAAGTGGCCAATCTGTTGGTCAATATGGATATTGCAGGCAACTCTTCTGTTTGAAGCATTCTCATAGCAATTGGTAATAAGGGCCTTGGTTAATGCATATGAAATAGGCTTCAAGCTTGTGTAATAGGTTACAGCCCCTTTTCATTACCAAAACAAAAGCTCTTTTACCTTCATTCCTTATAGATCAAAACATGAGAATTCAGAGCTTGTACTCACATTAATAGCTTATCAACTTTTTTTTTAGTTTTAGTGTTCAAAAATCAAATGATGAATTTAAATTTGGTTAGTTTAAGAATCATATATTTAAAAATAGCTAGAGTTCTTCCTCCTCCATCCCTCCTATCTATGTCCCGGTAATTCTCCTATACTTGGTAGTCATGTCCTTTGTCATCGTCATTTCTTTTCTCTATGCCATCATTGAACTACAAAGATTTCCTAGTCTTTCTGCAATGATTCCTTTCAAGACCAGACCTGTTGTTCTCATACCCTCTCACCACTTCTGTCCTTTCTACTATCTTTGGCATTCTCTCCTTGTTCAGGCCATTGAATGCAAATACGAGCACCTTTTTCCAAGCTGATGGTTCTGTGAATCTTTGCTGTACCATGCCATCTATTTTTGGTTCTCCCTGCCATTTTGAGCTCAGCCAGTGCTACTACTTTGCTTCCTTGAATGCACTCATTCATCATCTTAACCTCCCTTGTTTTACTCCAGTCACATCATTCATATCAATCATGGTCATCTTTTTTGCTAGCAATATTGTCAAACATTCTAGTTTGGGATGGAGGAGAACAAGAATTTATTTAGCCGATTCCAACTAGTTTGGATTAAAGCTTTGTTGTTGTTATTGTTATTGTTGTGATATTGTCAAACATTCTAGATTGTACAATAGTGTGGTTCATGTCAGTTGATTTTCTTGAGTCCAAAAATGCATGATTCCAAAAAAATTTTCTGGATGCATTCAAAAACTAAGTCATTTTTTCTTTGTTTTGCTTCATTGAAATATTTATTTATCATACCTCTATAGAGTATGCTCTGAAAAAAAGGCAGCCCATTGCATGGGGTTCCTACTATTGTGGGGTTTAGGGAGGGCCAGATGTATGCTGCCTCACCCCTACAATGAAGGGACTATTTCCATGTTTGAAGCATGTTTTTGGAGAAATTAAGCCTTTTATTGTCTTTTATTTTACTGAATAAACGGTTTGGATCTTATGGAAAATATAAATTTCAATACATTATTGTAGAAAGTATAAACTTTGCTAAGGCCGATTCCAAGCCCGAGTAAAGGATGAGGGTTGCGTTAGTAGCTAACAGCCAGTGTAAAACTCCATCAGATCCCTTAAGACATAAATCTATTAAATCAAACTATGCGAAGGTTTAGGACATTTCCGTTAAGAGACGTATTGCATTTGCCTTCGGATGTTTTAAAAAATGAGCAAGGAGTGTTGTACCGGCGTCCGGATATGATGATAAGTGAGCAAGGGTTTCTGTACTATGGACGAGTGCAGATAAAGAAATTAGTTTATGATAGTCAGTTTAAAGTAGCAACTAGGACTATAGGAATACTAACATGTAAAGCTATAGAGATAGTGGATACTATGATTAGGAAAAAAATAAATATAATATATTTATAGGAGACTAAATAGGTAAGTAAAAGATCTGGAGAAGTAGAGAATGCAGGATATAAATTATATTACATTGAAAAACATAAAAATAGAAATAAAGTAGGAATAATTGTAAATAGAAATTTTAATGAATATATTGTTAAGGTAAGTAGGAAAGGAGACCGGATTATATCATTAAAATTTATGATTGAGAATAATATAATTAACATAATTAGTGCATATGCATCACAAGCAGGATTAGACCAACAAACTAAGACATAATTTTGGGAAGACATAGATGAAGTAATACAAGAAATATCATAAAAAGAAAAGATATATATGGAAGGCGATTTTAATGGACATGTAGGTAAACAGAGGGATGGATATGAAACGGTAACCTTATGTCAATCAGGTTATCATTTTAGCTTCTCTTGCTTACCTATTAATGGCATTCCATTGCTGCTTCTTTTGTGCAGGAAACTGCTCTTGTTTAGTTTTTGTTGGAAATGGTTTAGGATTATGCATCCCATGCATACCACCACATGGAGCCAATTGTATCTTGATATATGTGCTATATGTCTCTTTTATGATTCCATTGGGGAAAGAAACCTGGGACGTCAGAAGTGAAGAGATTTTGTTTGTCTTTCTCTGGATGAACATCATGGCATGCTTTGCAAATATGGATGATCATTTTTTCTTTTTCCTTTTCAAGTGAATTAGAATGTAGTTGAGAAAAGGCTTAG
Organism: Calamus simplicifolius; assembly: GCA_900491605.1. NCBI lineage: Eukaryota > Viridiplantae > Streptophyta > Magnoliopsida > Arecales > Arecaceae > Calamus > Calamus simplicifolius. Next base: position 557,254 of record UESW01003929.1, read on the forward strand.
ATGAGTTGAGTTGAGTTTAAGTGTGAATTAGAATGTCTTATTATTAGCCATTCTCAAATTTAATCTCCTGCATAGCCATTCAGACAATTACTAGTCATGTCTCTGTTGCATGCTTGTATCTCAATCTTACATGCATAGTATTACTTCCTACTCTAATGATTATGTCATCTTCTTTGTTGCATTGTGAATTTCTTACTTTCTCTTCATTAAATATAAACTATACAGTTAACCTTAAGATGACTAGGGTTGTTACACTTCATTATGTTGTGAAGATTTAAAATCGAATTCTAGTTAATTTATATGTTTGAAAATCTGCACCATGAAAGGTGTATTGCTTTTCTAGTGAAATTCTTTGTATGTATTGTTTGGCTTTTGGTTATGTTCACTGTTTAGGAATGGCAGGGCCTGGAAATAACGTTACTGTGTTTTCTCTTCTCGCACAGTTAAGCAAGGTTTGCTCTTTATTCAGCATGGCGGGAACTGGTGACACTGAACCAGTCAATACAGAAACAACTCCTCCACAACCTTCCAAGCGCAGGAGGAAGAAGTCGTTGGTCTGGGAACACTTCACTATTGAAGCTGTGTCTGGAGGCTGTACACGGGCTTGTTGCAAATTGTGCAAACAAACCTTTGCTTACAGTAGTGGATCGAAGATTGCAGGCACTAGTCACCTCAAGAGGCACATTGCTTTGGGCTCCTGTCCTAAAATAAAAAATCAAGAGAAGAAACAGCTTGCACTTATTTCAGGTTCAAAAACTGATGAAAATTCTACCGAACCGCCTCCCAAAAGACGCTATAGAATGTCTGGCTTTGCAAATGCTGCATTTGACCAGGATGTAAGCTGTGTTTATCTTGCAAAGATGATCATTGTGCATGACTATCTTCTTCACATGGTTGAGCATCCTGCTTTCATTTCTTTCATTCAAAGTCTCCAACCTCGGTTCAGGATGGTAGATTTCGATGCCATTGAAGCAGAAATATTAGCCATTTATCATAAGGAAAAGCAAAACCTCGTGCAAGTCTTTGGAACCATGTCTGGAAGGATCAGCCTTACCATAGGCTTGTGGACAACAAGTCAGACTCTTGGATATGTTTGTCTTACCGGACAATTCATTGATAGCGACTGGAGGCTGCACAGAAGAATGCTTAACTTCATGATGGTATCCTCTCCTCATTCAGAAAATGCTCTTAGTGAAGTTATTGGGGTTAGCCTTACAGATTGGAACATGAAGTCCAAGTTATTCACTATCACTTTAGATAATAATTGCTCATCTCATGACATCTACAGTGCAAATCTCAGAGACCACCTGTCCAACAAGAACACACTCATGCTAAAAGGTCAATTGTTTGTTGTCCGTTGTTATGCCCATATCTTGAATGTAGTTGCTCAGGATGTGATTGCTTCAATTCATGGTATCATATACAACATCCGCGAAAGTGTGAAATTTGTTAAAGCTTCTCCAGCCCGTGAAGAAAAATTTGCTGAGATTGCCTTACAACTGGAAATTCCTAGCACAAAGACCTTGTCTCTTGATGTTACAACACAGTGGAGCACAACTTATCACATGCTGGTGGCGGCCCTAGAATATAAACAAGCATTTGCTGTCTTGGAAACATGCGATGATAACTATAATGAAGCACCACCGACCGAGGACTGGAAGAAGGTGGAGATTGTTTGCACATATCTGAAGCTTTTGTATGACTCTGCAAATGCCATTATGGCAACAGCTGATCCAACAGCAAATATATTTTTCCATGAAGCATGGAAAATCCAGCTAGAACTGACTAATGCAACACTGAATGAGGACATTTTGGTAAGCAACATTGCTAAAGAGATGCATGAGAAGTTTGACAAATATTGGAAAGACTGCAGCCTTGTCTTGGCAATTGCTGTGGTTATGGACCCTCGTTTCAAGATGAAGCTTGTGGAGTTCAGTTACTCAAAAATTTATGGTGCAGATGCTGCTAGAAATGTTAAGGTGGTGAATGATGGCATTCATGAGCTATATCTTGAGTATGTTGCTCAGCCACTTCCATTGACTCCAGCTTATGAGGAACAAGGGGAAGTCACCACTACCAACATCAATGACAATGGCAATGAAAACAATCGGCTGGCAACCCCAGTTTCCACTTGTGATGGGCTTTTAGACTTCGATCTCTATCTCTCTGAGATGGCTGTCAACCAGCCAACAAAGTCAGAGCTAGATCAGTATTTGGAAGAGTCCCTTGTCCCACGGATCCAAGAGTTTGACATCTTGAATTGGTGGAAGCTCAACAATCTCAAGTATCCAACCCTTTCCAAGATGGCTAGGGATGTCTTGGCCATTCCAATGTCCATGGTGAGTCCAGGTTCCTCCATATTTGCTGGTGGAACTGGAAGCAGAATGCTTGACGAGTATCGAAGTTCGTTGCGTCCTGAGACAGTGGAAGCGCTATTCTGTGCAAAAGACTGGCTCCAGTATTTCCCCACCATGGCAGAGCCACCATCAACAGCAATTGTCAAAATGGAGCTCTAGGTTATGCATAAATATTTTACTTTTTGTTAGTAGCTTGTATGCTTGGATGGGCATGCGTTGCTTAGGTGCCTCATCAAGTTGTTAACTTTGTAGGTTAATGACCTGGCATCCTAGTATATTCAGCTTTGTTTGTTGTGTTTTGGTTTCCACTTAACTTTGTCAGAACACTTGAAATGATGTGTAGTTGCTTCATCTGATTTATATTTTATCTGACGTAGCATTTGCCTAAGATATGATCTTGAATCATGCAAGTTTAGACGTGCCTATGGTTTTGCTTTTTGCTTGCTCCAAAATATTATAAACAAGCAATACTTCAGGTCTGAATGGTCATGTATTTATAATGATCTAGAACATTGTTGACTAAGGGAATGCTCTCTTATTATGATGTAGTAATTGATGTTATTGTCTATATCCTAATATCTGTAATGTATTTTGATTGTTGTGTTTTCTGCCTACATCGATATGTGCTTCTAGATTCTGATGTTATGGGTCTGTTTGGTTTCAAAGTTTTTATTTTTATTTTCATAAAAAATAAAGATTATTTATAAAAATGCATTTGGTGAATGAAAATAAAATTATTTTTTAAAAGCATTGAAACTCAACTGAATTCTGAAAAGAGGAAGTAGAAAATAATTTCTATGTATTTTTATTCATCAATATTTTAGGTATATATACAAGTTACAAATCTTATGATAGGAAGAAAAACTAATTACATCAAATCTCTATAAATTGGAATCAAATATATTTACTTCATATTATAGAAATGCAGCTTATTTTCTATTTTAAAAATATAATTTGTAACAATCCCTATGAATCAGAATCAAATATATTTACTTTCTATTCTAGAAATATAATCTATAATACTCCTCTTGAAGCTAGAGCATAAATGTTTATCATGCCCAGCTTGTTACAAAGATAATAAATCCGAACTCTATTTAGAGCCTTTGTAAATATATTTTTTAATTGATCTCCTTTTTTATATATCCTATAGAATTCAAACCTTACAATACATCTTAATATGCTTAGTTTGTTCATAAAAGACTGAATTAGATGCAATATGAAGTGCAGCTTAGTTGTCACATCATAACTTAGCCGGTATTGAAATCTTAAGGTCCATTTCAGTAAGGAGTTGATATATCCATATTATTTCACACACAGACTTAGCCATTGTCCTATATTCTGATTATGTACTTAAACATGAAACCATATTCTACTTCTTGCTTTTCATTGAAATCAAATTTCCTTCAATAAATATATAAAGCCTGAAGTAGAACTTCAATCTTCTTTGGATCCTGCCCAGTCAGTATCTCAAAAATATTCAATCCTAATATGACCATGATTGCCATATGATTTCTCTTCCAGTAGCTCCTTTTAAGTAGCATAAAACTTGTTTTACAACTCTTCAATGATCGACAGTTGGAGAAGACATATATTGACTTATCACACTAACTGAATGGGCAATATTTGGACGAGTCACAATAAGATAGTTCAACTTTCCAACCAATCTTTTGTATCTCATAGGATCTTTAAATAACTACTATCTTTTGTAAGCTGTAAATTAGGAACTATTGGAGTGCTGCATGGTTTAGCCCCTAATTTTTATATTTCAGATAATAAGTCAAGCACATACTTCCTTTGAGATAAGAAGATCTTTTTCTTATTTATTGTCACCTCAACACCCAAGAAATACTTTAATGTTCCTAAATCCTTTGTATAAAGCTGACTGTGAAGAAAAGATTTGAGAGATGAAATACCACTAGTATTACTCCCAGTAATAACAATGTCATCAACATAAACAACTAATAGGATGATGCTAGTTGCAGACTGCTTGTAAAAAATAGAATGATCGGACTTACTCTTCTTCATGCCAAACTTTTCAATAACCTAACTAAACTTTTCAAACTAGACTCGAGGACTTTGTTTCAAGCCATACAAGGATTTGCAAAGATGACACACTTTCCCATACTCCCCCTGAGCAACAAAACCAGATGGTTGCTCCATATAAACTTCCTTCTAAGATCACCATGAAAAAATGCATTCTTAATGTCTAACTGATTTAAAGGTCAATTATATGTGGTTGCTATAAAAATAAATAATCAGACAGAAGTAAGTTTAGCAACAGAAGAAATGGTGTCAAAATAATCAATTATATATATTTGAGCGTATTCTTTAGCAACCAGTCGAGCTTTTAATCTAGCAACAGTTTCATTAGGATTGACTTTAACTGCAAACATTCTTTATATCTAATAGCCTTTTTATCTGTAGGTAACTGTACCAGGGTCCAAGTACTATTGTCATCTAAAGCATTCATCTCCTCAATCATAGCATTACGCCATCTAGGATAAGATAGAGCTTTATGAATAGTCTTAGGAATAGTGACAGAATCAATAGATATAATAAAAGAACAAGAGGATGGCAACAAATGGTTATATGACACAAAAGAAGATATTTAATAAGTACATTAATGTTTACCTTTGCGAAGGGCAATAGGAAGATTATTACTAGAATTAAGAACTAGATCTGATGACAAAGGAACTGACGCAGGACATAGAGCATGGGGTGTAGGAATAGGAATCGGATCAGGGAAAAGAGGTTTAGAGAGAAGAAGATCAGAATTAGGTGATGTAATAGTATAGATTAGTAAACCATCTTCCTTCCTCTGATTGATAGAACTTGAAGATGAAGCAAATTGTGTTTATTCAAGAAAGGTAACATCAGCTGATATAAGGTACCTGTTAAGACTGGAACAATAACATCTTTATTCTTTTTGCTCATAAGAATATCCAAGAAAGATGCACTTTAGAGATTTAGGATCAAGTTTCATAACTTGAGGTCAAACATTCCGAACAAAATAAGTACAATCGGATATCCTAGGTTCAATAGGAAATACTGACTTATTAGGAAAGAGGACATTAAAGGGAGTCTCACCAAAAAGAATAGAGGAAGGCATACGATTAACAGAAAATAGGCTATAGAAACTGCATCAGCCTAAAATTGTTTAGGAACTTGCATTTGAAATAATAAAGCTCTAGCAATTTCAAAAAGATGTCTATTTTTTTGTTCAGCAACTCATTTGAGATGGTGTATCTACATAAGAAGTTTGATAAAAATGTCATGTTGAACCATATGATTTCGAAAGTATTCTGATAAATATTTCTTAGCATTATCACTTCTCAAAATTTGTAGAGGCACATTAAATTAAGCTTTAATTTCAGCACAAAAAGTAGTAAAATGAGAAAACAATTCTAGATGATTTTTTATTAAAAATAACCATGTCATTCGAGAATAATCATCAATAAAAGTAACAAAATATTTAAACTCAGTTTTAGACTTAACAGGATAAGAACCCCAAACATCGAAGTGAACTAACTCAAAAGGAACACTAATTCTTTTATTGACTTTAGGACTAGAACTCAAACGATGATGTTTGGCAAGTTGACAAGACTTATAATTTAATGAAGAAAGGCTAGAAAATTAAGGATAAAATTTCTTTAATATAGGCAATGAAGGATGACCCAACTGATAATGTGTTTCAAAAGGGGTTACAACTCCAGAACAAGCAATAAACTTTGGTACTTGTGTATCAAGAATGTAGAAGCCTCAAGACTCATGTCGTTTACCAATAATCCTCTTTGTCATAAGATCCTAAATATACAAAAATCGGGATAGAATGTGATACAACAATTAAGAGAACGAGTAAATTTATTGATGGAGACTAAATTAAAAGATAAGTTAGGTAGACTTAAAATAGATTTCAAAGGAATTGAGGATGTTGAAATAATTATATCGGATCCTAAAATATGAGATGTAGATCCATCTGCTAAAATAACTGTAGAACTAGAAGAATGTAACTTAAAAGAAAAAAATAAACTAGAATTATCTGTCATGTAATATGTGGTACCAGAATCAATGATCCATTTGGAAGATGAGAAAATAAAACATGTGTTCATTTTATCTGAATCAACGATGACAGTAATAGGAATAGATAAAACTTTAGAGGTTACTATAAGGGCAAGTAGAGAGAGAGGGCAAACTATAGGGAGAGGTAGAGGCAGGGGTCGGGGTAGATCCAAAAGTATGCATGGGGAGGGTCGTCTTAGCGGGGTATCATCTAGTGATCCACCTTCTGATGAGGCAGGAGTGGGTGTATCTCTGGATCAGATACTAGAATTTTCTTCTGTCTGCTACACCAATGTCAGTTGGTCCATCCCAGGCACAGGCCTAGGGGCCAAGTGTGCTAGACTTGGTGGGGATGATCACTCAGGCAGTGGTGGCTGCTGTGGGCGCTAGCTCTAGTGCACAATCTAGGAATCGTGAAGCTGAGAAGAATGTTGAAAGGGCTAGAATATTAGGGGCTATGGAGTTTCAGGGTACTATTGACCCTATTCAGGCTGATGCTTGGCTTCAGAGGATTGAAAGAGTATTTGAGGTGATGGACTGCCCTGAGGGGCAGAGGGTGAGCATTGCTACCTTTCTGTTAGAGGATGGGGCTCTGCATTGGTAGCAGTCTGTTAGTAGTAGGCATCCACGGGGAGCAGTTATATCTCGGGAAGATTTCAAGAGAAAATTCCACTAGCAGTACTATTAGATGTCTATAGAGACAAAAAAAGAAGGGAATTTCTATATTTGACCCAGGGGAAGAGATCTATGGCCGAGTATGAGGCCGCTTTTATTGAGTTATCTAGATTTGCTGAGGTCTTAGTCATAGATGAGAACAAAAAGTGCATACTTTTTCATGATGGATTAAATCTTCAGATTAAGGTCAAGACTAATATGCAGAGCTATGGTAGCTATATGGAGTTGGTTCAGGGGGCTCTCTGGGCTGAGGAGCTAGAGAAAGAATTCATCAGTCGGAGACAGGAAAGAATGAAGAGGAGTGCATCTAGTTTCCCTTCGGGTGTGGGAGGATCCCAGTCTTTTAAGAGACCCTAGATGAAAGGACAATATGGCACTGGTTATCGAGCTCTAGTGGAGGTTGGGAGAGGGTCTAGATCCATGACAGTGTCTAGCCCAGTCCAAAGGAAGCCCATTCATGGAAGGGTACCTCAGGCTGCCAATGGTGGAGTGGTAGGTGAGGCTAGGAGCCAGGGATATTCCCAAGGTGGAGGGAAAGTTGTCTCACAGTGTGAGGTGTGTGGAAAGAAGTATCCTGGTGAGTGTAGAAGATTCATTAGAGAATGTTATGTCTGTGGTTAGCTCGACCACATCAAGAGGGATTGCCCTAGGTGGGTGTGAGGCAGTGACCATACTTAGGGATCAGTGGCACCTAGTGGTTAGTCTGCCGAGAGGACAGACAACAATATCCCAGCTTTAGCCAGTGTGATTAAGCCTTACCCCAACCAGCAGGGAGGGGTATCAAATGTATCGAGAGTTAAAGATAGAGTGTTTGCTATAACTCGGCAGGAGGCTCAAGTCAACCCAGATGTGGTGATAGGTATGCTACCTATTAATAACCATGATGCCTATGTTTTCATAGATTCTGGATCTTCGCATTCTTTCATATCAGTTGATTTTTTAAGCATTTAGATATGGAGATGGATTCATTGGGTGGTCAGTTAGTAGTGTCTATGCCAGTAGGAAGACCTTTTATTGTAGACAAAGTATATAGAGTTGTGACATTTTAGTGAAAGGTCAGGTGCTAGCAGTAGATCTAATCCCTTTGAAGTTAAAAGAATTTGATGCTATATTAGGAATGGATTGGTTATCTATGTATGGAGTTAGAGTTGATTGTTCCAATAAAAAGGTTATATTTCACACTTCCGATAATAGAAAAGTTTGTTTCATGGGTGATCGAAGGATGGCATCCTTAGGGATGATTTCAGCCTTAGTGGCTAGTAAATGATGAAAAAGAAATATGAAGCCTTTCTTGCATGTGTAATTAACTTAGAGAGCAGTGGCCTAGAATTGACAGACATTCCAATAGTAAAGGAGTTTTCTGATATATTTCCTAAGGAATTGCTAGGGTTGCCACCAGATAGAGAAATAGAGTTCAGTATAGAATTGAAGTCAGATACCAGACTATAGCTAAAGCACCCTATAGAATGGCTCTGACAGAGTTGAAGGAATTGAAAGTCTAACTTCAGGATCTACTAGACCGAGGGTTTATTAGACCCAGTGTATCACCTTGGGAAGCACCTGTGTTATTTGTAAGAAAGAAAGATGGTACGTTGAGGTTATGTATAGATTATAGACAGCTCAACAAGGTGACCATTAGAAATAATTATCCATTGCCAAGAATTGATGATCTGTTTGATCAGCTTCAAGGAGCAGTTGTGTTCTCACAGATTGATCTTAGATCTGGGTACCATCAGTTAAAAATAAAATAGGAGGATATGCCGAAGACTGCTTTCAGAACTAGATATGGCCATTATGAATTTTTGTGATGCTGTTCGGCTTGACAAATGCTTCAGCTGCTTTTATGGGATTGATGAACCAAGTGTTTCAGGAGTTTTTGGACAAATTTGTGATAGTATTTATCGATGACATATTGATCTATGCTAGAAGTATAGAAAACATAAGCAGCATCTAAGGACAATGCTACAGATCTTAAGGAAGAAGCAATTGTATGCTAAGCTCAGCAAAAGTGAATTTTGGTTAGATGAGGTAAAGTTTTTGGAACATGTTGCCTCAGCTAGAGGAATTATGGTAGATCCCCAGAAGATAGAAGGTATAGTGAATTGGGAGGCACCTACCAATCAGACTGAGATTATGAGTTTCTTGGGTTTGGCAGGATATTACATGAGGTTTATAGAAAAATTTTCAATTATAGCTTCTCCTATGACTAAATTGTTAAAGAAGAATATCAAGTATAAATGGTCAAGGAAATGTTAGGACAGTATGAATGAATTGAAAAGTAGGTTAATTTTAGCATCAGTACTTACACTCCCTGATAATAGCAGTGGTTTTGTGGTATATAGTGATGCTTCTTTGAAAGGTTTGAGATATGTGTTGATACAGGGTGGGAGGGTGATAGCTTATATCACTAGACAGTTGAAACCCCATGAAAAAAAGTATCCCACCCATGACTTAGAGTTTGCAGCTGTGATCTTTGCTTTAAAGATGTGGAGACATTACTTATATAGGAGAAATGTCAGATCTTCACAGATCATAAAAGCTTGAAGTATATTATAACTCAAAAAGAATTAAACCTAAGACAAAGAAGATGGATAAAGTTGATGAAGGATTATGACTGTACGATAGAGTATCATCCCGAAAAGCTAATGTGGTGGCTGATGCTTTGAGTATGGAATCTATAGCCACCTTAGCTTCTATTAGAGCAGTATAGTTACCTCTAATGTTAGAGTTAAGAAGTTTAAATGCAGAGCTGATAGCAGATAAGTTTGAAGCATTATTGGCAAGTTTCAGAGTTAGGCCCCTAATGCTTAAGGAAATAAAGGAAATGCGGGATCCACAGTTGTTGAAAGTTAGGGAATCAGTCCTAAGTGGGTCTCAGTAAAATTATACTATTAGAAATGATGGTTTACTAGTGTATAAAGGCATAGAATATGTGCCAGCCATTGATCTGTTAAAAGAGCAAATTTTGAAGGAGGTTCATAGCTCAACTTATTCGATGTACCCAGGAAGTACCAAGATGTATAGAAATATTAAGCAGAATTATTGGTGGAATGGGATTAAAAGAGAGATAGCTGAGTTTGTTTTGAAATGCTTGATATGCCAATAGATTAAAGCAGAACACCAGAGTCTAGCTGGTTTGATGCAGCCTCTATTTGTGCCTGAATGGAAGTGGGGGTATATCACTATGGATTTTGTTGTGAGTCCCCCTAGGACTAGAGAGGTAATGATTCTATATGGGTGATTGTTTATAGATTGACCAAATCTGCCCATTTCTTGCCCATTAAGATTTCTTTCACCTTGGATAGATTGGCAAGATTATATGTGAATGAGATTGTGAGTCGGCACGGTGTGCCGGTATCTATTGTATCATATAGAGATCCCATATTTACATCTCATTTTTGGACTGAATTGCAAAAAGCTTTGGTCACTAAGTTGAGATTTAGTACAACCTTTCACCCTCAAACTGATGGACAGTTGAGAGAACTATTCAAACACTGGAGGACATATTGAGGGCCTGTGTAATGGAATTTTCTAGTAGTTGGGACAAGCATCTGCCATTGATTAAATTTTCTTACAATAGCAGCTATCATTCCAGTATTGATATGGCACCTTATGAAGCTTTATATGAGAGAAAGTGTAGAATCCCAGTGTGCTAGGATGAGAAAGGAGAGAGGAAGCTGCTAGGTTCAGATTTAGTGCAGCTTACAGCAAATCAGGTTAGAATTATCGAAGCTAAATTAAAGGTAGCCTAGGATAGGCAAAAAAGTTATGCAGATAAGAAACATAGAGATGTAAAATTTGAAATTGGAGACAAAGTGTTTTGAAAGTATCTCCTTGGAAGGGTATCATGAGATTTGGGAGGAAAGGAAAACTAAGTCCCCGGTATATTGGGCCTTTTGAGATTATTGAAAGAGTGAGGACACTTGCCTATAAGTTGGCATCACCCTCAAATCTTTCTCAGATCCATAATGTATTTCATATATCAATGTTAAGATAGTATGTACCCGATTCCTCTTATGTATTGCAAACTATGCCGATGGAATTACAGAAGAATTTGACTTATGCAGTAGAACCCATGCAAATTTTGTGCCAAGAAATTAAGCAGCTTCGCAATAAAAGGATTCCTTTGGTTAAGGTTTTATCGCAAAATCATCAAAGAGAAGAAGCTACATGGCAGAGGAAAGATGATATGAGAGTGAAATACCTCCATCTGTTACATGATAAAGATAGCTAAATTTTGAGGATGAAATTTCTTAAAGGGGGAAAGAGTTTTAACATATGTAAATTTGGCTTCCTGTAATTTTATTAGGAAATATTTCAATGTAAATAATGTTTGTAAAATATTATGATGTTTTAAATGATTTGAAATGAGAGTTTGGATGCATGAAGGACTTAAATAATTTTTTAGAAATTTTTTGAATGCTTACGGGCCTTCAAAAAAAATTTATGAAATTTTAATGAGGCATAACGGGGAAAAAATTGGGTTAGGCACCCAGCTGGGCACCTAACATAAATTAATGAAGTGTTAGGCCCTAGCTGGGTGCCTAACATTATTAAAAGGGGTGTGTTAGGTGCCCAGTTGGGCGCCTAACACTTGATGAGGATTGAGTTAGGGATGCTTGGGTTAGGTGCCCAATTGGGGCCTAAAAGGGAAGTTAGGCGCCCAATTAGGCGCCTAACACTCCCATTTCATACCAAGCTTTAAAAGCCATGAGGAAAAAAAAGTGGGAAGGATTTTTCTGAGACACCAAAGCTGAGAGTGTTTCGTGAGCGAAAACAGAGAAGGAAAGAAAAGAAGAAAGGAAAGAAGAGGAGATGAAGAAGAAGAAGGGGATTTTTTATGCTTCTAAGGTAAGCATGTTCTCCCTACGCTTAGGAGTAGCTCTAGAACCTTATACTTTGTATATATAACTAGTTAGCATGTATATCTTAGAAAAATCAGAAAGGATGGAAGAAAATCATGTTAGGTTAAAAATCGTAGCATGTTCTTGTATAGATGCATAAGATCTTCTGTGATAATGTCCTGATGTTGCTTATATGTTAAATAGGACTAGAAGTTGGCCCTAGGGAACCGGGACAGGGGATTTATTGGATCATCTAGCACGGTAGCATCAGGTGAGTGGGTTCTTTATCTAGCTTTGCTTTATTTTAAATTTGTATGCGGGGATTTTGAAATGCTATGTGGATCAATTTTAGTCTGATACATTACAGTGTATAAAATATAGTGTTGAATTGAGATTTTGAAATCAGGGAACTAAGAACCAAATGCATGATAAATTATGAAAAGCATATTTTCAACGAAAAAGTGATGTTTTAGCTATATTTATGGCATATATGCATGGTAATGTATTTTATAAGGGCCGGCGGGCCAATTATATTTCGTAGAGAATAGCTTTTGTAATGTAATGCCAAAGTGCAGGAACTAAGTACCAGACAAGACAAAGTGCTACATTGATGGGAGCCACCTCTTAGGCCTGGGGGCTTGACTATTCCTTGGTTAAAAGCATTGAATTTTGTCATGTTAATGGTTGGACCTAACTAGGACCTTCAATAGAAGGCTCAAAGGCCGATTGAAGAGCACCCTAGGGAAAAATTAATTACTAGAAGTTACTTGGAGAAGTAATCGGTTAAAGAACCTACGTTTAGATGTGCATGGGTGAGCCGGCCAAAGTCGGGCTCATGTATTGTCTATTGGATTCTAGTACCCACTAAGGGATTGAGAGTAATTCATCGGATTGGAGGTAGAGGCTACCGGTCTGAATAAAAATATTGGGAGGGCCTTTAGACTAAAGTCCATGTCTTTAGGATAATAATTCATATATAATAATAGGTTTTTGGTTTTCCTTTCAAATAATGTCTACCAACTTGTTGCTCCATTCGTTGCTTGATAATGAAAAACTTAAGGGTCTCAACTTTGATAGCTGGTATCGAAGGCTTAGGATTGTCCTAGAGCATGAACGAATCCTTTATGTGGTTACGGATCCAGCACCTGAAGTCCCTGCTCCTAATGCTCAGGGTTCGGTTAGGGACACTTATTAGAAGTGGCTCTCTAATCGGACCACTATCCGATGCATAATGCTAGCAGTGATGAACGATGAGTTCAATCGCAAATTTGAGGAAGCCCAGCCAGAGGAAATTTTTCAAAAATTGAACGAATCCTTTGGAACACCAGACGATGTTGAGAGGTATAAGGTCTCTTGTGCCATCTACAATGCGTGGATGCATGATGGAGCCTCAATCACTGATCATGCATTGTACATGATCGAGATGATTGAACGCTTGGGCAAACTCGGTTGTCCTTGCCTCCTTCCTATCTTGACTTTCTCGATCATTATAGAATGAATAAGCCTGCTGTAAACTACCATGGTTTACTACAAACTTATGAGAAAGATTACCAGCTCGATAAAGGGGTGGTGAATTTAGTGGGAGGTTCTTTGGGAGGTCATCGTCCATTTAAGAAAGGAAAAAAAAAAATAAAAGGAAGAAGGTGCAAAATGTTGGAACCAATCAGGCTAAAAAGGTTAAAGCTGATCAGAGTAAGGTGAAGTGCTTCTTTTGCAAGAAGCAGGGTCATTGGAGTCGTCAAACTTGTTTTTGAGTCTTGTACAATCATTTTAAATGAATGTCATTATTGTCCATCTTTTATTTTAAATGTCATTTCTGAAGGCCAATTGGTCATGTCCGGTTATGAACTATTAATAAAGAATGATATTTGCAAAATCATTAGGAATGGTTCTGTTGTGATGAATGGATATATGAGTAATAGCATATATACTATCGCGACCTATTAGTGTAATGTATACATCTAGCAAACATCCTAGGATAAACGATATCAGTAATGCTTACCTTTGGCACTGCCGACTAGGTCATATTAACAAGAACAGGATAAATAGGTTGAGACAAGAATGTCTACTTGAGGTTAATGATTTTGAATCATTACCAACCTATGAATTGTGTCTTATGGGTAAAATGATCAAATCATCTTTTAGTGGAAAAGGTGAACGAGCCAATGAAATTCTAAGTCTGGTACATACCAATGTATGCGGATCTATGAATGTCAGTGCCAGGGATGGGTATAATTATTTCATTACATTTACAAATGATCTTTCGAGGTATGGTTATATATTCTTGATGAGACATAAGTTTGAATCATTTGAAATGTTCAAACGATATCGTAATGAAGTAGAAAAACAAACTAGAAAGTTTATCAAAACCCTTCGATCAGATCGAGGTGGTGAATATCTTTAGGCTATTGAACCAGGTTTTGGCAGACCCTCTGAGAGTGGAGGGGAAGGCTTAGCATAAGATCGTATCTGACACTCCGTGGAACATCATGATAGATCAAAAGCTGCTCAGATGGTCATCAGGATCGGTGGATCTATAGTATGGCTCGATGGTGGGAAGCTTGACACGGGAAGGGATCACTTCCCTCATGATCTCCTTAGAGAAGAGGATACCCTGTTCCACCTTCGGTTGGAACTATGGAGCTTGCTTGGCGGCATCAAGCTCTTGCCATCACTCTCGATGCATCTTCTGAAATTGTCGTCGGATCCCCTCATCCCGGGTGATAGGGGAGACCGATCGAGGGGAGCATGGTAATGACATTGAGTCATGATGGGAGAACACTAGGGAGAGAGACCGAGCTCGCTGAGATATAGGCGGGCTCTTTCCCCCAACCCTCTATGGCACCGATCTAGCTCCTTTGGGCTGTTGAGGATGGCTCGTGACTTCAAGTGGGTTGGAAGAAGAGATCACTGGCGAAGTGGGGGTGGCAACTCCATTAGGAAGTTATGGAGCAGGAGCAGCTAGATGGGGAACTCCATGGAGTTCTTGGACCAGCTGAGCTAGGGCTTGAACTTGTTGGACCAATATAGCAAATCGATCCTGGGTCACCACAATTGCCGGTGGCAAGGGAGTCTCGGCCAACGGCGGGTGTGAAGGCACCATGTTGTTTGTGGGATCAGCCTCTAGGAGGCGGTCTAATCCTAAGCATCGAGGTAGCTCTCTTTTGATTCGTCATTGAGGGGTTGCTCTTCTGGTTTCAAGCCTTGTCTCCTTGATCACAAGTTTATGGGAATTGAGGCCCCTTCCTCTAGCGCTAATCTTTTACCGTAGAAATCCATTCTCTGACTTGGGCATGGCTCACTCCAAATTCGAACATCGATCTTTTGCCTGGGTGGACCTATAAGACAGTCCTCATGCAGAGAATGTTGGGGGTGGCTCTCTACGGAAGATCCTCTGATGCCCAAGTCAGTGAAGATTCATAGCAAGTAGATATGAGGAGAAGGCTCTCACAGAGGAGTCCCTCGAGTTTGGTCTCTTGGGGAGCTACGGGGCTCTGCTCGAGCTTTAATCGAGTTTTTTTAGTGAAAGAGTGAGCGTACCTGAAAAGTTCTTTGGAAAGGTATTTATAGACTATCCGAATATTGATGGATTGCTCACCTGATTCCTCGAACGTGTCTTGGGAAGTGGGAAGATCAAAATCATTTGACTCCGATTCGAATCAAGTTTGTTACAAGGCCGGTGAAATTTGAATCCTGTTTGTTAGAGGATCAACGACTAAAGAGGTTGGTTGATGCTTTGAGATTTGGTGATTTATAGACCCTGGGCTATAATTGGCATTATCAGCCTTATTTCCTCCTAGGACGATTGGGGGCCAATGTGGTTGGAATCTCGTCAAACTATCATGAATTTAAATTTTTCGCACTTGGTACTTTGGAGAAAATTGCTTTGAAAATCGGGCGATTAGGGTAGCTCGGTCTGATCGAGGTATAATGGCAGCCTGCCGAGGTATAAGGATAGCTCGGTCTAGTCAAGGTATAGGGGCAACTCGATCTAGCCAAGGCATAAGAATAGCTCGGTTTGACTGAGGTATAAGGGCAGCTCGGTATGGCCGAGACATAAAGATAGCTCGGTCTAGTTGAAGCATAAGGATAGCTCGGTCTGGTTAGGTATAATGATGCGTATCGTAGCACAATGATTAAAACACCTTAATTTCACTAATCTTAGTAGAGTAGCGAGAGTAAGGGTCAAATTCATAGGGACTTTGAGTGATTATTTTGAAATAAATTTATATAATTAAAAATTTAAATAATAGATTGGCAATAAAAATAATTAAGATATGATCTATCTTAATGAGAGCATGGCCCATACCCGTAGATCACGGCCCATCCCTTTTAAGTATAGACTAGTCAAGGATTATTTTTACTTAAATAGAATTCAATAAGAATTAAACATGAATAAATATTTTATTTCATAGCATCCAAGGGTGCATATTAAAATTAAAATTAAAAATTCTTCTTTCCTGACATCAAGATGGTAACAACACTGAGGATTCTTCCTGAACTGAACCTGAAGATGGCCTGAACCGAACTGGGTTGAACCAAACCAGGCTGAACCGAACCGGGCTAAACTTTGTTCTTTCTCATGAACACCTTCAGCCTCTGCGAACGCCTCCAAATCCACAAACGCCTCCCGAACTCTCCCCAGACCTCCTCCTCCATTCTTAGCCCAGCCAAAACTATTTATAGATGCTCATATGCAGAGAGGACGTGAAGAGAGCATGAAGAAATCATAGAGAGATCATGAATGCCTCACATGTTTCCATATCAGACACCCGGATGTAGAGAGGACACGGATGTGGAGAAGATACAGACGCGGAGAGAATGCAGATTGATTTTCCTTCCAATCTGCATTCACACTTCCAATTTGAGAGTCTTCAATCCGATTTATTCCTTGATTGGTTGGTGGATCGGTGGAATTAGAGAAGAAGGAAAGACGGTGATTTTGTGAAAAAAATATATAATGAACTCGGTAAATTGGTTTGCCGAGTTTGCTTTTAAATTCGTGCAAATGAAGATAAATCCTTGTAAATTCAATTCTTAGCTCGTTTTAAGTCCGATATGAGTGTCGTTTTGGACTCCTAAAATCGAGCTCTTTAAGTTAGTAGGACTTTACTTGAAAATATTATATAAAGTAATTAAAAATTAAATAATAAATATAATTTGACCTATTAATTAATAGGTTTATGATGATTATTTATGTGTTTATCACTCCCCCCAACTTGAATCTTACTCGTCCTTGAGGAAATAAAGAATTTAGAATTATGTACCAAATGATGGGAATTATGTATATAAGATATGAATCAAATTCATATAAATATTACAGAAGATATAATATAAAATTCTTAGAAGCCCAGGATCCTTAGGAACAAATTCATTATATCTCAAATAAAATCTAATTTTATTCATACCTGAGTCCTTTATCGTTGTAGATGAGGATGAAGCCGGTTAATCCCTGCCACTAGCCATCTACGTGTCTAGCCTCTAATGGTGATCCACGCAGAGAAGAAGGGATGAAGACCTCCAAGGTATGAAGATGACACCACGGGAGAGAGAGGGGTGCTAGCGCCTCTTGAATCCCCTTACAGAAGATATCTTTGAAGAAAAGTCTAATCTTTTCTTCTCATGCTCTACTTTCTTGGTAGGAAGGAACTATATTTATAGGTTGAAAATGAGACATTCCTAAGAGGAAGAGACCTCTCTTCATGGTAAGAAACTCCCATCATTATGGTAAGAAACTCCCATCTTCATGGTAAGAAACTCCTCCCATCTTCATGGTAAGAAACTCCCATCTTCATGGTAAGATTAATCCAAGTGTCACAATCTCAGCCTTTAAAATTAGGAGTTGGTTATCCCATAACTACATGCCCTAATTTGTACGTACTCATCATCGAACCATATAGATTCATCATACCTCATCCCATGGGCATGATTCCATCTTCACATGGCTAAGATTGGACATCTATACCTGAATAATCAGAGCCATCCATCACATGGATCAAGTCACATATCAGTATCCAATTATTTGTTCATCATATATACAAATAATTTCTCCTCAACATTCCTTCTATTATAATGGATCATATCCATTATAATTATATCTTCTTTAAATTGGGGCTCACCCAATTATTTAATTGATCATCTTATCTGAATTAAATCTAATTTAATTCTCATTTTAATTCATCCAATATTCTCCTTAATGCGTGTGACCCATTAGGCCTTTTAACATGTTGGCAATAATCATGTCCTAATCATAGACCCTAGTAATGATTGGACAACTCTTTGTCCAAATCAACATGATATAGATCATAAGAGGCCTCTATGTTGACCCAATTATTAATTTTGATGATAAACAAAACTATTTGAGTATAACTCATGAAGTTACTAATGATTTTGATTAAATGTTTCAGTTTATAACTTGTTTAAATGATCAAAATCTCGAGAGAAATCAAGTTCTGGAGCTTAATTCTAATGTCAAGGTAAGATTGCAGACATTAGAGTCGACACCTAGAATCACAGAGTCGACTCAAAAAATGGCACGGACTAGAGTCGACTCCTGCAGAGTCGACTCCAGTAGAAAAATAGAAAGATAATTTTTTGGGTCTCAAATTAGAGTCGACACTGGAGGAGTTAGAGTCGACTCCAGAAGAAAAATGTGTCGACCCCAGAAAAGTTAGAGCAGACTCCAAATCGGGCTATTTGGGGATTTCAAGTTAGAGTCGACCCCAAAAAGTCAGAGCCGACTCCAGATTGTCAGAAACGACTTTCAGATGTCTCAGAACATCTCTAAACCTTTCTTTTACTTTAAATCTCAATGGCTATTACCCTATTTGTTCCTAACTTTTCTTCATTTTTCTAACGGATAGTTTTCATCTATTCTTAGTTTTGGAAGGATCTATAAGAATGAGGATGTGACCGTTTGAAAAAGAGAAAAACAAGAAAAAAAAAGAAGAAAAAGAGAAAATCAGAGAAAAAATCAAAAGGAAAGATCGTATTGATTCCCTAAAAGAAAAGAGAGAAATTCCTACTCTTCACACTTTCATTTTGAAGAGATTTCTAAGGTTGAAGAAGCAAACAAGCAAGCCCTAGTTCCTGTTCTTCATCTGTTCTTCCGAGCTTCAAGAGAATACTCAAGGAAGATCCATTCAAAAGCAAGAAAGAGGAGAAGAATCAAGCCACCAAGATCTACAAATCAGGCTTTGATTCTATCTCTTGTTTGAATAGTTAACTTGTCTTATTTGCTCATTTAAGGAGCAGTTGTTGTAAAATATTCTTGTTTTTCTTGTGAACTGAGTCAATCAGGTGATTGAATCAGTTGAGGCAGTTGCCTTGTGCAAGCAGTTGCTTGTGTGTAAGGTTTTGTGCTGGTGAACCTTGAAAACCAGCTGGGTTCGTTGTGCGCCCGGAAAAACAACAAGTTTGAGTTGTGATCTTGTGAAACAACTCTGCTGTAATCAAGGTTGATTATAGTGTGGACCCAAGAGGTACTTGGGAGTGGACGTAGGTGTAGGTACACCGAACCACTATAAAATCTCTGTGTTTGCAGTGCTTGACTTTTTATCTCTTACTCTTCATCTCCTCATTGCATATTCTGTCTTAATTGTTGCATATCTAAGATTTATTTTAAGTTGGGGGTTTTACTTCAAAAGAGTTTAATTTTTTTTTAAAAACCCAATTCACCCCCCCTCTTGGGTTGCTATCTGGGACAACAATTGGTATCAGAGCTAGTGCTCATTTTTTTGATCTAACAATCAAGAGTTAAAGATCCAAATGGCAGCTCAAGTTGGCTCAACCTTTTCTGAAGGACAATCTACGAATAGACCTCCTTTATTTAATGGTTCTAATTATTCTTATTGGAAAGCTAGAATGAAAATATTCATTCAAGCACTTGACTATGATCTATGGAGTATTATAGTCAATGGACCTCACACACCCACTACAAGACTTAATGGCATGGAAATTCCTAAACCGAAAATGGAATGGGATGAACATGATAAGAAATTGGCACAACTAAATGCCAAGGCTATGAATGTTTTGTACTGTTCTTAGATGCAAATGAATTTAATCGTATATCTATTTGCATTCTGCTAAAGAAATTTGGGATAAATTAGAGGTTACCCATGAGGGAACCAATCAGGTAAAGGAATCCAAGATTAACATGCTTGTTCATAAATATGAATTGTTCAAAATGGATGCATGTGAATCTATTTCTGATATGTTTACAAGATTTACTGACATTGTTAATGGTTTAAAAAGTCTTGGTAAATCTTATGATAACTCTGATCTTGTGAGAAAGGTTTGCGTTCTTTGCCTAGGACATGGGAAGCTAAAGTCACTGCAATACAAGAGGCAAAAGATCTGAGCACTCTACCCTAGAAGAACTTTTGGGATCCTTGATGACTCATGAGCTTCAAGTCAAGCAACATGTTAATGAAGATGAGTCAAGAAAGAAAAGGACTATGGCTCTCAAAATTTCAAATGTAAGGAAGAATCTGATGAATCTGAAGATGAAGTGATGATGAGGACATGGCACTCATCACAAGAAAATTCAAGAGATTCATGAAGAAGAAGAAATTTGAAAAGAAAAAGCCCTTTGTTAGAAAGATGAGGACAAAGGAAAAGAAAAGGAAATAATCTTTTTGAATGCAAGAAACCGGGTCATTTCAAATCTGAATGTCCACAACTCAAAAAGGCCCCCGGAGATTCAAAAAGAAGGCAATGATGGCTACCTGGAGTGATTCGGAAAGCTCAAGTTCCGAAGAAGATGAAAAGAAAGAAATAGCCAATCTATGCTTCATGGCGGACAATGATGAGGTGAGTCCAGTTTTCTAGATGATTTTACATTTGAAGAATTGCATAGTGCTTTTTATGAACTAATTGATGATTATGCAAATCTAAGCTCAAAGAATAAAGATTTGAAGAATCAAATGCAAAATCTATTAGAAAATGAAAAGCATATTGTAGAAAATGAATTTCTAAAGAAAGAAAATGAAAATTTGAAAAATGAAGTTGATAGGCTTAAACCCATTGTTGACAAATTTACTTTAAGCTCTATCAAACTAAATATGATTTTGGATAATCAAAAGGCTATTTTTGATAAAGCCGGATTAGGATATAATCCACTTAAAAAGCAAAAATCTTTGAAAAATATTTTTGTACATGCTGAAAAATCATCAAATATTACTTGTTTTAAATGTGGAAACAAAGGACATAAATCTTATATGTGTAAAACTCCACATGATAAAAGAAAGATGATTTGGGTTCCTAAAGGAACAGTATTCATTGCTTCTAACCATGAAGGACCCAAGAAAGCTTGGGTACCTAAAATTAAGAGATGAATATTTTGCAGGAGTGTCTTGCAGCCATCGGATTGAAAAGAAAATGGTATCTTGATAGTGGTTGCTCAAGACATATGACGGGTGACAAAGATCAATTCATCACCCTTGAGACAAAAAGAGGTGGAGTAGTTACTTTTGTGATAATGGTCAAGGCCATATCATGGGCATTGGTAAGATTCAAATTACTCCATCTACCTATGTTGATAATGTATTATATGTTAATTTAAAGCATAACTTGATTAGTATTAGCCAGCTGTGTGATAAAGGTTTCAAAGTTTCTTTTGAAGCTTCTATTTGCACTGTCACTAATCCCATTGATAGTAGCATTATTCTTGTTGGAAAACGTTATGGCAATGTATACTTAATTGATTTGAACAACTTATCTCCAAGTAATCATTGCTTAGTTGCTGATAATGCTAAGATGAATGAGATTGGATGGCTATGGCATCGTAGATTAGGTCATGCTAGCACACACTTAATTTCAAAATTGCTGAAAATGGATTTAGTTAAAGGTATTCCTAGCTTAGATTTTGAAAATAATCGAATCTGTGATGCATGTCAATTTGGTAAACAAACAAGAAGTTCTTTCAAATCTAAGAATGTTGTTTCAACTACTAGGCCCCTGGAGCTACTACACATGGACCTCTTTGGACCTACTAGAACCACTAGTCTAGGAGGAAAGAAGTATGGTCTTGTGATAGTAGATGATTACTCTAGATTCACTTGGGTAATGTTTTTGGCTCATAAAGATGAGACTTTCTCAATATTCCTGAAATTTTTCAAGAAAGTCACAAATGAGAAAAACACTACCATAGTGTCTCTAAGAAGTGATCACGGAACTGAATTTGAAAATCACTTATTTGAAAAATTCTGTTTTGAAAAAGGCATACATCATAATTTTTCTGCACCTAGAACACCTCAGCAAAATGGAGTTGTAGAGAGAAAAAATAGGACTCTAGAAGACATGGCCCGTACCATGCTATGTGAAAGCAAACTCCCTAAATATTTTTGGGCGGAAGCTATTAACACAGCATGTTACATCCTAAATAGAGCCCTAATTAGACCTATCCTTAAGAAAACTCCCTATGAACTATGGCATGATAGGAAACCCAATTTAGGCTACTTTCATGCATTTGGTTGTAGATGCTTCATCCATAACAATGGTAAAGATAATCTTGGAAAGTTTGACGCTAAATCTGATGAAGGCATTTTCTTAGGATATTCAACCTCTAGTAAAGCCTATAGAGTATTCAATAAGAAGAGTCTAGTTGTAGAAGAATCCATTCATATAGTCTTTGATGAGTCTTTAGCATCAAGTTCGGGAAAGATTGATGATGAGGAAGATACAAGTTTACTTGAAAGAGGTATTGAAAAATTAGATGTATCTTCAGATCATGATCAAGTAGCAAAAGATGAGGATTTACCTTTGGCTGATGTTATTGATACTGCTCATAATGATATAGATCTGCCTAGAGATTGGAGATATGCTCATGATCATCCAAGGGATTTGATCATAGGTGATCCATCTCAAGGAGTAAGAACTAGATCATCCATGAGAGATATCAATAATCATCTTGCATTTGTATCTCAAATAGAACCTGAAACCATAGAAGAAGCTGAAAAAGATAGCAATTGGATGTTAGCTATGCAAGAAGAGTTAAACCAATTCACTAGGAATAAGGTATGGACCCTAGTAGACAGACCTAGAGACCACCCTATAATAGGATCTAAATGGGTTTTTAGAAATAAATTAGACGAAAATGGCACAGTCATTAGGAATAAAGCTAGGCTAGTTGCAAAAGGATATAATCAGAAGAAGGAATAGATTTTGATGAAACTTTTGCTCCTGTAGCTAGATTAGAAGCCATTAGACTATTGCTTGCATTTGCATGTCATATGAATTTCAACTTATTTCAAATGGATGTTAAAAGTGCATTTTTAAATGGTTTTATAAATGAGGAAGTTTATGTTGAACAACCTCCTGGTTTTGAAGATCATGAATTTCAAACCATGTTTTTAAATTACACAAAGCACTTTATGGTTTAAAACAAGCACCTAGAGCTTGGTATGATAGATTGAGTAAATTTTTTATTGAAAATGGATTTACAAGAGGAAATGTTGACAAAACCTTGTTTTTAAAAAGAAAAGAAATGGATTTATTGGTTGTACAGATTTACGTTGATGATATTATCTTTGGTGCTACTAACAATCTCTTTGCCAAGAATTCGCTAAGTTAATGCAGGGAGAATTCGAGATGAGCATGATGGGAGAACTTAACTTCTTCCTTGGACTTCAAATTAGACAAGAGAAAGCTGGAATTTTCATTAACCAAGCAAAGTACACAAGGAAATACTTAAGAAGTTTGGTATGGAATCTGCTAAACCTCTTGGAACGCCAATGAGTCCTTCATGCAAGCTGGACAAAGATGAAGATAGGTAAGAAAGTAGATCAAAAATATTACGAGGTATGATCGGATCACTTTACTTAACTGCAAGTAGACCTGATATCATGTTTGCTGTTTGTTTATGTGCAAGATATCAATCTGAACCTAAAGAATCACATTTATTGCTGTTAAAAGAATCTTTAGATATCTAAATGGAACTAAAAATGTAGGAATATGGTATTCTAGAGACTCAACACTTAATTTGATTGCTTATTCTGATCTGATTATGCTGGATGTAAATTAGATAGAAAAAGTACAAGTGGTGCATGCCAATTTTTAGGAAGTAACTTAATCTCTTGGTTTAGCAAGAAGCAAAATTCGGTTGCATTATCCACTGCTGAGGCAGAGTATGTTGCGGCTGGAAGCTGCTGTGCTCAAATCCTTTGGATTAAGCGACAACTTGAAGATTATGGCATCACACTTGATAAAATTCCTATTAGATGTGATAATACTAGTGCAATCAATCTAACTAAGAATCCAATTCAACATTCTAGAACTAAACACATAGAAATTAGACATCACTTTATTAGAGAACATGTAGCTAATAATGATATTTGTCTTGAATTATGTGAACACTAATGATCAATTGGCTGATATTTTTACCAAACCTTTGAGTGAGGAGAGATTTTTTATCTTAGAGGAGAATTAGGAGTTTGTGATCCTTTAAATTGATTTTCTGAAACTCTCAAGGTCAACTATCTAAATTTCGGTAAATTTCTTGAAAATCTTTTACACTTTATAAGGAAATTTATCTAGAAGTTTGATTCATTGATTCCCCAATTATTAAGGAGAATTTATCTAGATTTTGATGATCAATTTGATTAGTTTCAGATCCTTGAAATCATTTTTTTCACTGAAACTATTGTGGAGTCGACACCTTCAATTTTGGAGTCGACACCTTTTCTTTAGAGCTTTCTGTCTGCTCATTAGAGCCGACTCCGGCTTCTGCAGAGCCGACTCTAATTCGAGCGCTGACTAATTTTTGTTCGGAGCCGACACCTCACTTTACGGGAGTCGACTCTAAGTGAAAAATCGCCACTTTATTAGGGCAGAGTCGATACCTTTAACGACTCAATCCCTTTCAAATCCTTCTCCAAAGCATTCCAAACTTTTCCAAACTCTTCAAAACCCTTGATTCCAACCTCCATTGACCTCCAATGGCTCCCAAGAAGGATCCGTGTTTGGTGCGATCGTTCCCACCGGAAGATGCTCCGTTCGAGGAACCGCGAGGCAATCATCTTCTAGCTCTTTGTCTTCCTCTTCTTCTACTCCGGAGGCTTCTCCATCATCCACCCATGTTGACTTGTTGGCCGGGAAGGTTATCACTACATGAAGGAATGTAGATTTTAATCTATTTGAGTTGGAAGGTTTTTCTATCAGAGGCAAATAAAAGAAATGGGTTGGGAGAAGGTTTGCTCACTGGATGTTCCGACCTACCCTGCCCTTGTGAAGGAGTTCTACAGTGATCTATGTAGAGGGGAAGGAGGTCTTGTAAGTTCTGTGCGTGGAACCAAAGTGGTGATCACTACATAGTCACTAGGAAATCTTTTGGAGATACCCACTGTTGGTTTGATTGCCAGTCAGCATAATGACATAAGTGGAGCCCTATCAAGGATGCTTGGGAGGGAAGTTTCTGAGTTTGAAGAGGTAATGGCAAATCAACTCAACTTGGAACTCAGATTACTTCATAATATTTGTGGTAGAATTTGTTTCCTAAGATTGAAGGTTCGAGTATGTCTCGGAGCGAGACATTCTTCTGATGGATTGTATCATTACTGGTCAACCAGTAAATTTGGCCGGGATGATGATTGGTTATATGGCAGAGCAGCTACAAAGAAAAGATCTACATTGCCATATGGTATGGTTCTCACACTGGTGTTCAGAAGCCAAGGTGTAAAGATAATGGAGAAAGAACTGTAAAGAAATCTTAGATTTACTGACTACTACAGCATCTCCACTATTCATAGAATGGGCTTCAGGAAAGTTAATGGCCAGTGGCAAAGGAGAGGACAAGAAGCTAGAATTGAGGAGGCCAGAGATGAGGATATCCCTGGACCATCTACTGTTGGACCATCAGTTGCGGGACCATCTGGTGCTGGACCGAGCACTTCTTCACCCCCTCAGGTGGCATCGGGTTTGTTTGCGAGTCAGCAGGCTTTTCAGAGAGGCAGCTTGATCAGCTCAGGGCATTATTGACTGAGCATGATTCAGTTATGAGAAATGAGATGAGGTAGCTCTCTGCTAAGCTTGACATGATTGCATCTTCATTGAACAGATCTATGGATACCCTATCATCTGAGCTTCACAAGATTTTTGAAAGGCTGGAAGGGATCGCAGATGGATCTAGAGCTTACCTTGATGCCATTGGACAACTAAGAAGGGATATAGATTTTGCTATTACTCTGATTGAGGATTGTCTTGAAGGCTTCAAGAAATCACAGAAAGATGAGATTATGGAGTTAATAGGTCATCTGAAGAGAATTGTCTACAAACATACTTGATTGACCTTCTACTTCCTATATTGATGCCTATCCTAACCAACTCAAGTCAAATCCCAATTAGCTTTACGATCCTATCAAATCAAAATTTAGCTTTTATGTTATTTTGATAGCTTGTACTTAGGATATTTACTGTTTTGTAATACAATATTTTGATGTAATGAAACACTGTTTGAATGAATGATACAATGTTTGATACAATGATGATTGCAATGAATGATATCTATTTTCAACTTTTCTGAATTTGAATATCACTTTAAAATTCTTTATACAATTGTTTTACACCTTTTTGTTGATAACAAAAAAGGGAGAGAAAAGAAGAATTGTATATACATAAGAGAAAGAAAAAATGGTATCATGCATAAGGGAGAGAGAGAATGAGAATTTAAATATATTCAATCTAAAAGAAATATGCATAAAGAAAGGGGGAGTTATATTATGCAGGGGGAGCGTAATTTTTATTTGATATAGTTCATGTTGATCATTATTGATCAATTTTGCTTATTTTGAAACTGTGGCTTATTTCTTAAATTGAACAAATTTAAAGTCTTGATAAGGTTTACAATGTTTATGAATTCTAATGCATATACTCAAAGTTTTTGTCATCATCAAAAAGGGGGAGATTGTTGACCCAATTATTAATTTTAATGATAAACAAAACTATTTGAGTATAACTCATAAAGTTACTAATGATTTTGATTAAATGTTTCAGTTTATAACTTGTTTAAATGATCAAAATCTCGAGAGAAATCAAGTTCGGAGCTTAATTCTAATGTCAAGGTAAGATTGCAGACATTAGAGTCGACACCTAGAATCACAGAGTCGACTCTAGAAAATGGCACGGACTAGAGTCGATAAAACCTGCAAAGTCGACTCCAGTAGAAAAACAGAAAGATAGTTTTTTGGGTCTCAAATTAGAGTCGACACCGGAGGAGTTAGAGTCGACTCTAGAAGAAAAATGTGTCGACCCCAGAAAAGTTAGAGCAGACTCCAAATCGGGCTGTTTGGGGATTTCAAGTTAGAGTCGACCCCAGGAAAGTCAGAGTCGACTCCAGATTGTCAGAAACAACTTTCAGATGTGTCAAAACGTCTCTAAATCTTTCTTTTACTTTAAATCTCAATGGCTATTACCCTATTTGTTCCTAACTTTTCTTCCATTATGATTCTAATGGATAGTTTTCATCTATTTTTAGTTTTGGAAGGATCTATAAGAGAATGAGAGATGTGACCATTTGAAAAAGAGAAAAACAAGAAAAACAAGAAGAGAAAGAAGAGAAAAATCTGAGAGAAAATCAGAGAAAAAAAATCAAAAGGAAAGATCGTATTGATTTCCTAAAAGAAAAGAGAGAAATCCCTACTCTTCACACTTTCAATTTGAAGAGATTTCTAAGGTTGAAGAAGCAAACAAGCAAGCCCTAGTTCCTGTTCTTCATCTGTTCTTCCGAGCTTCAAGAGAATACTCAAGGAAGATCAATTCAAAAGCAAGAAAGAGGAAAAGAATCAAGCCACAAAGATCTACAAATCAGGCTTACATCTCTATCTCCTTGTTTGAATAGTTAACTTGTCTTATTTGCTCATTTAAGGAGCAGCTGTTGTACCAAATATTCTTGTTTTTCTTGTGAACTGAGTCAATCAGGTGATTGAATCAGTTGAGGCAGATTGCCTTGTACAAGCAGTTGCTTGTGTGTAAGGTTTTGTGCCGGTGAACCTTGAAAACCAGCTGGGTTCGTTGTGCGCCTGGGAAAACAACAAGTTTGAGTTGTGATCTTGTGAAACAACTCTGCTGTAATCAAGGTTGATTATAGTGTGGACCCAAGAGGTACTTGGGAGTGGACGTAGGTGTAGATACACCGAACCACTATAAAATCTCTATGTTTGTAGTGCTTGACTTTTTATCTCTTCCTCTTCATCTCCTCATTGCATATTCTGTCTTAATTGTTGCATATCTGTGATTTATTTTAAGTTGGGGTTTTTACTTCAAAAGAGTTTTTTTTTTTTTTTTAAAGGCCCAATTCATCCCCCCCCCCTCTTGGGTTGCTATCTGGGACAACACTCTAGCAAAGCATCATGACCACCCAACTGCTAAAGGTTTTGTTGACATGACCATCAACACCTATCCATGAACGGTTACCGTATGATCAAATCCTTTTGTTACATATCCCAGATCAATTAGTGGTATGGAATGTGTCAACCCTGTAATTGATCTTTGTTTACTTGATCTCACAAAAAATTGACTCATATGAATTAGAACTTCGAAACCATTTTGAATTCCAACTCAACCTTGCAAGGATTTAATAATCAATTTAATCCATCAAGTGGTCGTGGAATATAACCCTTTCTATCAAGGGAGACGAATCCTGTCTTGATCAAACATCATCTTCATGTGCTTCATGTCATACCCAACCGACAACATATTTGCCACCCATGGCTAGAGCGACGTTTGGATGTCGTCAAAGCATGACATTCACACATGAGATGCAATGAAGATCTCAAGTCAAAGGATCACTCACACCACCGTCATTAGAGATTAACCATTGACACTATATAAAATATCCATATGGGATCTCTGTACGGGTCATCCAATGCATCGTTATAATAACGAGCATCCACACACCTATCCAAGTATCTTCATACTTCAGCTTGTGAAATCAGCTGCTCACCCCAAGGGTGAGGATATGCAATGTGTGCTAGTCTCACGGTGTTCGATGGTGTCCAGTCCCATCTACACATCGACTAGGGAAGTTTAAAGAATCGAACTATAACGTGCAATTTGAATCTCACAATTTGTAATATCTATTATAAATTCCATATGCACGGTTCACATTCTTTTGGACTTTATCTCACAGACAAATATATCAAATAAAAGACATCTAGATAGATAAAGAAACCATTTTATTTGATTTGTATTCATAGAATGTATACAACATTCAATCCAATTGGATCTAGGGCATATACTAACACCAAACTAGTCCAAGAGTTGATAGTTATCTTATAATTATAAAATTAAAAGATTTTCGGTTAGATTATAAGGGAGGTGCTTCATCGGATTATCAAGTTTACCAATTTAGTGATAGAGTGCAGTCCATAAGAATTTATAGAAATTTTCTTCACCAACTTTCCACTTCTCTATTTAAGTCCTCTTACTTAATTTGGGTTGGTTCAGTATTTTTTTTAATTTAGTCTCCTTATTTATTTATTTATTGTTAGAAATTATGTATTCAAGACATAAATCAAATTTATGAAAACATAGCAGAAGATAAAATATAAAATTCTCAAATGCCCAGGATCCTTAGAAACAGATTCATATAATCAGAAATAAAATCTGAAAATATTAGATCTATTTATACCTAAGTCCTTTATCGATGTAGAAAAAGATGAAGCTGATAAATCCTCTGCCACTAGCCATCCATGCATCTAGCCTCTAACGGTGATCCATGCAGAGAAGAGTGGATAAAGACCTTCAAGGTATGAAGATGACACTTAGGGAGAGAGGAGTGCTAGATAGAGAGAGGGAGAGAGGGAGAGAAAGAGATGTCCCATTTTATAGGAACCTTAATCCAAGGGAAAGGAAGAGACTCTTCTCATGGCAATTAATCAAGGGAGAGGAAGAGACTCCCCTTCTCATGGAAACATTAATTCAAGGGAGAGGAAGAGACTCCCCTTCTCATGGCATCCAAGGATCAACATGCCCTAAGCCTTGTGCATGAATCTTTCGCTTCATGTGAGGATGGATCATGTCCATCTCATGGATATGATCCCATCTTCCATGTGGTCAAGCCCCATCCATCATCCATGTGTCAAAATCTCAGCCCTTCAAAGTTAGTTATCTCATAACTACATGCCTCAATCTGAACGTGTTCACCATCCTACCGTTGAGATTCATCATGCCCTATTCCATGGGAATGAATCTTTCTTTACATGGCTAAGATTTGCCATCCATACCTGAATAATCAGAGCCATCCATCACATGGAACAAGCCAAATTTGGGTATCCAATTATTTGTTCATCATATGCGCAAATTATCTCTTCCTAAAATTCCTTTCTCTATAATGGATCATATCCATTATTATTTTATCTTCTTTAAATTGGGTCTTACCCAATTATGTAATTGGTCATCTTATCTAAACTAAATCTAATTTAATTTTCATTTTAATTCATCAAAATTCTTCTTTATGCGTGTGACCCATTAGGCCCTTTAACATGTTAGCAATAATCATGTCCTAATCACTGACCCTAAGATTGATTGGACAACACTTTGTCTAAGTTAAGAACATGATTATAGATTATGAGAGGCCTCTAGCAAAGCATCAGGACCATTCAAGTGCTAAGAGTTTTATTAACGTGACCATCAACAACACTTGTCCATGAACGGTTACCGTACGATTCAATCCAGTCGTCACATATCCCAGATCAGTCAGTGGTATGGAAAGTGTCAGCCTTGTAACTGATCTTGTTTACTTGATCTCAGAAAAAAATTGACTCATATGAATTAGAACTTTGAAACCATTTCGAATTCTAACTCAACCTTGCAAGGATTTAATAGTCAATTTAATCCATCAAGTGGCCATGGGATATAACCCTTTCTATCAAGGAAGATGAATCATGTCTTGATCAAACACCACCTTCATGTGCTTCATGTCATACTTAATCAACACTATATTTGCCATCCATGGCTAGAGCGATGTTTGTATATCGTCAAAGCATGACATTCCACACATGAGATGTAATGAATTTCTCAAGTCAAAGGATCACTCGCACCACCATCATTAGAGATCAACCATCGACACTATGTAGAATATCCATATGGGATCTCTGTATGGGTCATCCAATGCATCGTTACAATAACAAGCATCCACACACCTATCCAAGTATCTTCATACTTCAGCTTATGAAATCAGCTGCTCACCCCAAGGGTGAGGATATGCAATGTGTGCTAGTTTGTTTGATGGTGTCCAATCACATCTACACATCGACTAGGGAAGTTTAAAGAATCGAACCATAACGTGCAATTTGAATCTCACAATTTGTAATCTCTATTATAAATTCTATATGCACGGTTTACATTCTTTTGGACTTTATCTCATGGATAAGTATATCAAATATATAATAAAAGACATCTGTATAGATAAAAAAATCATTTTATTTGATTTGTATTCATAAAATGTATATATAGCATTCAATCCGATTGGATCTAGGGCATACACTAACATTTACATGTAAAGTCAGTGCAATGTCCTAACCCCTTGCTTTTTAATTGACCCTTATAGTGAGCTTTAGGCCAATGGCTCCCAAACCAATTGGTTTTAGGGCATTAGGTGTAAAACACCCCTCGAACTTACTGACTCGAGTCAAAAAGGCTTCAGGTAGGACTGACTCTACTTAGGTTCTTTTACATTTTACCTTTTTATGTGAACAACATCACTTGCTTAGGTGATGAGGCTCAGTTACTTAGTGAAAGATGCTAAGAACCTAGTTTATTAACTTTCAGAGAGACTTTTTTTTAATAATATTTTTACCCATACCCTTATTAAGTAGATTGTACTATTAAGATCAGTGGTCAGGAGAGTCTAAAATTATTCTAAAAATTTTATCTAGGCTAAACCCTACCTTTTATTAGGTTTCCTTAATAATTTATTCCTGAGTATCTCTAAAATAATCTAATCGTTAATCATTCATTAAGTAGAATGCTTGATTAACTTCAAATCGAGACAAAATTTGGTACACAAATACTTATTATAGTTTTACTTGAGGATTTACTTATTCTTCCCCCCAACTTAATTTTCATTGTCACTAATGAAAGAAAAATTAATTTCAAAGAAAGATACTACCTGGTCGAGTATTTGAAGGTTGAAGGTTTCATTGTTGCCATACTTCTTTCAATCTACTTCTGTTGCTCTTCTCTGGTCATACTAAGAAAATAGAAGGTTAAAAATAAATGATAAACTGAGTTGTCTCCCAAGAGCGCTAAGTTTAAAGTCTTCAGCCAAACTATGCACTCATTATGATAGTGTTGGGTTCACAAGATCAATTGATTCAACAACTTCTCCATCATTAATTTCTTCTATATATGGTTTCAAACATTGGCCATTTACTTTGAATGTATTTCCCTGCTTGGGGTTTTTAAGTTTTACGACTCCATAAGAAAATATTGAGTTACTATAAAAGGTTTATTCCATCGTGAACGAAGTTTTTCAAGGAAAAGATGTAATCTTGAATTGTAAAGCCATACTTTTTGATTTGGTTCAAAATTTTTTCTATTAATAAATTTGTCATGATATATTTTGGTTCGTTCTTTATAAATTTTTGAGCTCTCGTATGCATTATTTCATAGCTCTTCTAACTCATTCGATTGAAGTTTTCTAGTGACACCTGCATTCTTCATATCACAATTAAATTGCTTGATGACCCAACATGCATGGTGTTCCAATTCCATAGGTAAATGATAGGCCTTTCCAAATACGAGCTGATAAGAAGACATTCCTATGGGAGTTTTAAATATAGTACGATAAGCCCATAATGCATCATCCAAACATTTTGACCAATCTTTCTTATCAGGTCTCACCGTTTTCTCAAGGATATATTTAATTTCTCTATTTGATATTTCAACTTGGCCACTAGTTTGGGGATGGTAAGGTGTAGCTACCTTATGAGTAATTCTATATTTTTCATTAATCCTTCAAAGTGTCTATTCGTGAAATGTGTACCCCTATTACTAATTATAGCCCTTGGGCATCTAAAATGACTGAGGATGTTACGCTGAATAAACTTGATTACAACTTTATGGTCATTGGTTCGAGTTGTCATGGCTTCAATCCATTTTGACATATAATCAACAACCACTATAATGTATTCAAATCCGAAAGAGGGAGAAAATGGGCCTATGAAATTAATACCACATACATTAAAAATTTCTACAACCAAGATAGGGTTTAGGAGCATCATATCTTTTCGAGAAATATTTCCTGTTTGTTGACATTGGAGACAATTGAAGAGGAGGTTGTGTGGTTCCATAAAAAGGGAGATTTTGATCCAACCACCCAACCATGCAACCATATCAAGTTAATAACAAATTATCATAACAAATTTAAGATATTTGTTATCATGATAATGTTAGGATTACAACCACTAAACCGCATACCTAAAAAATAGGAAATTAGTTATCCCATGAAACCAAAGTCCCAAACCTTGGATTTGGCTTCATGATGATGCCAAAATCATGAGTATTCCCTCCTTCATGACATGAAGATCGGTCATGTCCATCACATAAGCATGGATCCATCGTTTACGTGGCACGATCTCAGCCCTCGGTTCAATTAGGTTTCCATGAATCAAATCATGCCATCATATGGATCCAATTAAATATCACATTATTAATCTTAATTAATCTAAGTTATCCATCATATGGATCAAGCCTAATTGGGTATCCAATTAATGGATTTCATATATACATCACATGTACAAAATGTCTCAACCTTGAATACAAAATTCTTTCCTCTATGATCAATCCTATTCATCAATTTCATGTTCTCTCATTAAGATTGAATCAAACCCAATTCTAACTAATTGACCATCTTATCTAAATTAAGTCCAACTTAATTCCTATTTTAGCTTCATCCAAAATCTCCTTAATGCGTGGTCCCTTGACACATTGGCAATAATCATGTCCTTAATATTAACCCTAAAAGATGACATGGTCAATACTTTGTCCAAGTCAATTCTTTGATCAAATCAACCCCTTGATCAAATCAAAGAATTCATGATTATAAATCATGAGCAGCCTCTAGCAAAGCATCATGACCACCCAAGTGTTAAGGGTTTTATTGACATGGTCATCAACACCTATCTATGAATGGTTACCATACGATTCAATCCCTTCATCACATACCCCATATCAATTAGTGGTATGAAATGTGTCAACCCTACAATTGATCTTTATTTACTTGATCTCAGAAAAAATTAACTCACATGAGTTGGAACTTTAAAACTATTTCAAATTCTAACTCAATCTTACAAGGATTTAATAGTCAATTTTATCCATCAAGTGGTCATGAGATATAACCCTCTCTATCAAGGGAGACGAATCCTATCTTGATCAAACACCACCTTCATGTGCTTCATGTTATACCCAACCGACACCATATTTGCTACCCGTGGCTAGAGCGACATTTGCATATTGTCAAAGCATAACATTCCATACATGTGATGAAATGAAGATCTCAAGTCAAAAGATCACTCGCACCACCATCATCAGAGATCAACCATCGACACTATATAGAATATCTATATGAGATCTCTGTGCGGGTCATCCAATGCATTGTTACAATAACAAGCATCCACACACCTATCCAAGTATCTCTATATTTTAGCTTGCGAGATTAGCTGCTCACCACAATGGTGAAGATATGCAATGTGTGCTAGTCTCACGACATTCGACAGTGCCCAATCCTATCTATGCATCGACTAGAAAAATTTAAAGAATCAAACCATAATGTACAATTTTGGATCTCACAATTTGCAATCTTTATTACAAATTTCATATGCACAGTTCACATTCTTTTGACTTTATCTCATAGGTAAAATATATCCAATATAATAATAATTACACTTGGATAGATAAAGAAACTAATAAATTTAATTTGCATTCATAAAGAAATATGTACAAACTAGCATCTAATCCGATTGGATCTAGGGCACACACTAACAATCTCCCACTTGCACTAGAGCCAATCACCCATATATCTAATACTAAGTGACTAAACATGACCATCATGCTTCTACTGTGGCAGAACTTTAATGAACGGATCAACAATATTATCGTCCGTGAGGACTCGTTCTTATTTTTATATTACTTCTTTTAATTATTTCTCTAATTACATGATATCTTTTGAGTACTTGTTTGGATCTTTGATGAGACCTTGGCTTCTTGGCTTGCGTAATAGCACCATTGTTATCACAATACAAGAGTATTGGATTAACAATGCTTGGAACCACACTAAGTTTAGTGATGAACTTTTTGATTCAAACTACTTTTTTAGCTACATCTTATGCTACAATGTACTCGACTTAGTTGTAGAGTCGACAATCGTCTTATGCTTAGAGCATTTTCAGTTGACTGCACCACTATTGAGTAGGAACACATAGCATGATTGTGATTTATAATCATCTCTATCAAACTGAAAACTAAATCCATATAACCCTAAACTATGAGTTCGAATCCTTTATAAACCAAGAACATATCCTTAGTCCATCATAAATACTTAACGATATTATTGCCATCCAAAGTTTCTCACTAGAGTTTTCTGATATCTACTCGTGATACTCAAGGCATAAGAAACATCAGGCCTCGTACATAGCATTGCATACATGATGGATCCGATCGCTAATGCGTATGGTATTCTATCCATGTGCTCTCTCTCCTCTTGGGTCTTAGGACTCATGTCCTTGAAGAGATGTACCCCATGCGACATTGGCAGGAATCCCTTCTTGAATTTCTCCATGCTAAACTGTTTTATCATCTTATCTATCTACGTGGATTGGGTCAATCCAAGCAACCTCCTAGATCCATCTCTATAAATCTTTATACCCAGTATATAGGCTACTTCTCTCAAATCCTTCATGAAGAATTTACCTGACAACCAATCCTTCACTTCTTTAAGCTAGGATACATTGTTTCCTATTAATAATATATCATCCACTTATAATATCAAGAAAATAATATCACTCCCACTAACATTCTTATACACACATGGATCATCCTTATTTTTGATAAAATCAAACTCTTTGATTGTCACATCAAATTGAATGTTCCAACTTCTAAAGGCTTGCTTAAGTCCATAAGTAGACCTTTGTAGCTTGCACACTTTCTTAGAATCAATGGATTCAAAACCCTCTGGTTGTGTCATATACACATCATCCTCTAAATTTTTATTTAGGAAGGCGGTCTTGACATCCATATGCCAGATCTTATAGCAAAAATATGCTGCTATTGCAAGCAAAATCCTTATGGACTTATGCATGGCTACAGGTAAAAATGTTTCATCAAAGTTAACACCTTATCTTTGCTTGTAAGCTTTTGCAACTAGCCTTGCCTTATAGGCAATCACATTACCATCCATGTCGATCTTCTTCTTGAAAACCTGTTTGCACCCAATGGGTTTTACTCCTTCAGGTGGATCAATCAAGGTTCATACTTGGTTGTCATACATGGAGTCCATTTCAGATTTTATGGCCTCAAGCCATCTCTTGGAGTTAATGTCAAACATTGCCTCTTTATAGTTGGTAAGCTCGTCATCCTCTATGAGAAATACATATCTCTTTGGGATGTGAATTATCCTACTAGATCTACGTAGCTGATGTGTACTTGGAGCTACCTATTGCTCATGCAATGGCTGCCTGAATGTGGGTTGAGTCTCCAGCTCAACTCCAACTGCATTCGGCATATGCTCCATTCCATCTAATCAATTTTTATCTATTTATGGTTCTTGAGCTTCACTAAGTTCAAACTTACTCTCACTACCCTTTGAAAGAATCTCATTGTCTAGAAATAAAATATTTCTCGAGACAAATACCTTTTGCCCGAGAGGATGATAGAAGTAATATCCTTTTGTTTGTTTTGGATACCCCACAAAATTATATTTATTAGATCTAGCTTCAAGCTTATTTGATTCATTACGCTTTAGACAAGCGTAACAATCTCAAACCCTTAAATGATTAAGGGATGGTTTATTTCCATACCATATCTCAAAGAGAGTGGAGTTGATCGATTTAGATGGAACTCAATTTAGAATATATTTGGTAATATCTAGCGCATAACCCCAAAATATTTTTGAAAGATCTGCAAGGCTTATCATCGAATGCACCATGTCTAATGGTGTGCAATTTCTTCTTTCCAATACACCATTATGTTGTAGTGTACCAAAAGGAGTCCATTGAGGAAGAATCCTATTCTCCTTTAAATAATCTACGAACTCATGGCTTAAGTATTCACCACCTCGATTTGATCGAAGTATCTTAATACTTTTACCAGTTTATTTTTCTACTTCATATCTGAATTCTTTAAACTTTTCAAAGGCTTCATATTTGTGCTTCATCAAATACACATAGCCATACCCACTATGGTGATCTATGAACATGATGAAATAAGAAAAACCTCCTATGGCTTAAATGTTAATGGTCCACATACATCTGAATGTACTAAACCCAAACATTCAGTTGCTCTCTCCCCTTTTCCAGTAAAAGGTGACTTGGTCATCTTGTCAAGTAAGCATTACTCGCATTCCTCAAATAATTTCCAATCGAATGAGCCCAAGTATCCATCCTTATGTAACTTGGTTAAATGCTTTTTATTTACATGGCCTTGACGACAATGCCATAGGTATGAGTCCCTATAATTATTTGATTTTAATCTTTTTGATTCAATATTAAGAATAAGAGCTTGAAGATTAAGAATATAAATTTCGTTGAACAATTCAGCAGAACCAAAGAACATTTTATTTTAAAAAATAAAATTCCTTTATTTTCAATTTCAAATGAATACACATCCATTACTAAACATGAAATGGATATAATATTCTTTGTTATGTTCAGAACATAGTAACAATTACTAAGTTTAATTATAAGCCTTGTGGGCAAAGATAAAGAACAAATTCTTATGGCTAATGCAGCAACCTTTGCTCCATTTTCCATGCATAGGATCACTCCATCTTTCTCCAATCTTCTACTATTTCTTATCATTTCCGTATTAATATAAATATGATACCCATAATCGGTATCCAATACCCAAGTGAAATAAGAAGTAATAGAAGAAAATATCTCAATTATATACACACACCTAATGTAGAAGCATCCATATGCTTCTTATCTTTCAGGCTGGCTCGATAAGTCCTGTAGTTACACTTCCCATGCCATCCTTGCCATAAAAGTGACATTTTTCTTTAACTATATTCCTTAGCCAATCAGGAAAATTAGGTTTGGTCAACTTGTTGGACTCTAGGTTACCTCTAAAGTTAATGTTCATACTCATTGTGTCTCTTACAATTATGTAGAAAATAAAACGAGTCAATTTTTATGATTGCAAATCATCGATTTAATATGGTAATTTTAAAATTTTAATTAAATTAATTACTCTCACTATTTTATCAAGCTTAATAGCTCTCTCTCTATTAATCTCGAGAAATTATCAAATAATTTCTTAGTAGGCTAGGACCCTCAAATTGACTTACCTTGACCTTGGCTATGGTACAACAAATCTTAATAAGCCATATTAAGTAGATTTTTATCAATCACATCAAATGTGACTCCTAGATCATTAGGGGACATTGCCTTATCAATCACATCCAATGTGATCACTCTAAACTTTGCCTCTAGATTAAACTGACCCTGACTATGGCCAATTATGCCAGCTAATCTAGTTAAGTCAACCCATTATTCCCCAATCAACTCCTCATAGTTACACTCGATCTTGGCTTTGGCACGACAAATCTTATGACCTAATGATTTTGTATCATGTGAATAATGGAAGGCATAAGGACTTAATATTCATGAAGGGATTTTATGCATTAGGTCTCATCATGCATGTACAACATTTGTATGATGCTTGGTTACATATCATATATGTGAATTTTAGATTAATTTTAATTAACCTAAATTTTATAAGATTCAATCTTATGATTGGGATTCCTAATTAAATTAGGATATCTGACCACTATCTAATTTAGGAACCCTAATTATGTGACCAAATCAATTACTACCATCCTGATTAACCCTATTTATCTAATCAATTAAGAGCATTCCTTAACAATGGCCAGATCAGTTGATCAATGGGATCATATTTAGCATACCCTTTGATCCCATTGAATGGGTTTTCTTAGGCAGCAAATGGAGCGATTAAAAACCATGATCGCACTTTTCTTAGACACCAATATAGTTAAGCCCAATTGATTAGACCAATTTTGGAATCATAGGATCAAGCAATGATATGGTTAAGTCTAATTTTTCTAAACCTTATCATCTATTACACATTATGATAAGTTAACATAGTGATCGTTAGGGATTTATGATAAGTATAAAATATTTTATAACAATTTATTTTTAATATTTGTCATATCATTATATGTTATGATTAATTGGTTTTTATTACATGAAAATCCTAATTAGTCTCTATCATAACATCCTTAACAACTATGATCATGATAACATGTCAAAATTTAAATTTTTAATTTTTAAACTTTATTATCATATTATCATAATATAATTATTTCAGATTTTAATCATGTCATTTATCATGTCAAAATTAAATTTTAAACATGATATCTTAAATTTTAGCCTTTATGATTATGTCACACATAAATCATAATTTTTAATTTTTAACATGATTAAATCTAAATAATTCATATTTATTATCATATAATAAACTTTTTAAATATTTAATCTTCATTAATATAATTATTTTATATTTTAATCATGTCATTTATCATGTCAAAATTAATTCTAAATATGATATCTTAAATTTTAACCTTTATGATTATGTCATACATATAAATCATCATTTTTAATTTTGACATGATTAAATCTAAATAATTTATATTTATTATCATTTAATAGATTTTTAAATATTTAATCTTCATCATATGGCAAGATTATATTTTACATTGCATGTAAAATTTAGATCTATGTATATAAAAACTAAAACTTAGGTAATCTCTCAAATTAACTTAATTTGAAGACTAAGATGGCTCTAATACCACTTGTTGAGAATTTCATATATTTTTATATTAATAAATTTATATATCATGCTACAAAAATAAAATAAATATAAATTTAATTCTCAAATTAAGAGAGAGAATAATTTCTTGATTTTGATCCTCAAGGAATAGATTAAGTTAATAAGAAATAATGCATAATTAAATAATATATCATACCTGTATTCTTTATTGGAGATGAAGACTGATGAAGCCGGTAAATAATTTACCACTAGTCGTCCATGCGTTTGGCCTCTAATGATGACCTACGTAGAGATCTTTGGATGATGTCCTCCTAGGATTGAACAAGCTCGGCCAATGGCACTACATCAACATAACTTCTGCCTATGCTTCAAAATCAGAGAAATAGACAAGATAACTCTATCGAGGTGCAATCTCTGAGGCACCGAGCAATGATATAGAAAAAAGGAAATAACCCGGGAATACTTACCTTTAGCTTTTATCCCTCAAGTGGCTGTGACCATGGAGAATGAAATACCTCAGGATGCAGGGACATGGCCAAGGGCTACCGAGGATGACGGAAAGCCTGTGAAACCAAGGCCCATCAAAAATTACATTTCTAGTGGTCTTTACGGTTTCACAATGGGCGGATGGAGCCAAGTGGAAAGCGCCAGCATGCGCTTTCCTTATGACCTCTATTTCCTTTCTGCGCTTCACATATGACTTTCATAACTCCTTCCTTGAGGATGATTTGCTTTTCAGTGACTTCTTTATCACCCCAACCATCGGAACCAAGCCAAATCTTGAAATGAAAACTCGGCCTTACAGCCCTCAACTTCAACGTGGAAAAGGCTATGAAGGTTTCTTTCTGCTCACAAAGTAAGAAGACTTTCCTGGGTAATCTCAAGTATCCTCTGCTCTCCCCTTTTTATAAACATTAAACGGGGAGTGGCCATTAACGAAGGGGGAAACTTTGGGACTTAGGGCACAATAACAGCGTCGCATTCGAGACCACGTGTCAATACCTTAGCGAACTTAGTACTCCATGGGGTATACCGAAAAATTCTCTCCATGAAACAGTAAAAGGCAAGAGATCTTCTCTTGACCTCGAATCGGAAGACTTAAATGTGAGGGACTATTTTCAATGCAATTAAGTATGGCGAAGCCTCTGTGGTCCTATAGCGCTTCATTGCTTGACGTATACGAAAAGCAAGCCCACATCGAAAAGATAACGCATTAACGGCGAATTGAATACCTTGACAAAAGCAAAATGTTGTTCAGCCAAAGCCAAGCTATTATATTTACTTTGGCAAAGCCGAACTATTCCCTCTATTTTGGCCAAAGTCGAGCTATTATCTTTACTTTGGCAAAGCCGAACTATTATCTTTACTTTGGCAAAGCCGAACTATTCTCTTTATTTTGGTCAAAGCTGAGTTATTATCTTTACTTTGGCAAAGCTGAACTATTCCCTTTATTTCGGCCAAAGCCGAGCTATTATCATTACTTCGGCAAAGCCGAACTATTATCTTTACTTTGATAAAGCCGAATTATTCTCTTTATTTCGGTCAAAACTGAGTTATTATCTTTTCTTTGATAAAGCCAAATATCCCCTTTATTTTAGCCAAAGCTGAGTTGTTATCTTTACTTTGGCAAAGTTGAACTATGCCCTTTATTTCAGCCAAAACCGAGTAATCTTCTTTACTTCGGCAAAGCCGAGTAATTCTTTACTTCAGCGAATCTAGTTGATTTAGCCTCGGTAGGATCAAATGACTCCTTCAATCTCAACAAAGTCGTTAAAAATTTTCTAAGAGCTGGTTCATTTACTTGGCTTTATAATAAGCTGAGTTTAGGCAAGTCGTGGATGAGCTAAAAAACCATCTAACATACGATGCCAAAACAACAAAACACATGAAGAAAAGCGGAAGATCCATTCATAACACCAAATGAGGTCCTATTAAGCCTCTCTAGTTACAAGAAAAAGATAGATTATAGAGGTAGCCCTCAAGACTTGGGCTCAGCCTCAGTAGCATATTCAATTGTATTTGGGGAAGACTGACTTGGTTCACCCACTTCGAGTGTAGTCGGAAGGGGATCCTCAGGTTCTTCGCAACATGTTGATGGCTTTCTTTCCCTCGGCTATCTACTTTAGGATCCATGACTCGGCTAGTACCAAGAACAGCTTCAAAGTCAATGTCCGAGATCTCTTCATACTCAGCTTTGGCAGATAGCTCGGTCCCTGGCATCCGAGCATCATAATATTTTGCTTCCAAAAAAGAGAGATCTAACTTTGGATATCTTTGAGAAATCTTCATTCACGTTTCCTCCTCCTCGTACTGGAATGCATCGGCACAGGCTGCCTGATGCTCATCTAAAAATTGAGTAAAATTTTGATACTACTCCATGGCCAGAGTAGCCTGCCTCTTGGCCTCAATCACCTGACTCTCAAGTTCGGAGCACTTCTGGCAAATCGAGGTCAACTCCTCTCTCAAAACCCTTAATTGGTTCTGAACTTCAAACCCCATTCTACATGCCTAGAGACACAAAATCAATCAGAGTAATAATGATTAAAGAAGAAAAAATGTAAAAAGCAGTAAGGAGATGCTATACCTCCTCTTCATATCGAGCCTTTTTTGTGTTCAGCTTCTGGATTTTATTGAGAGCTTTTAATTTATCATCCTTATAATAATACATCCTCTCCTTAATGTCATTAACCCTCAACTATCTCTCTTCGACCTCTCACTAAGACTGAGCAAGATCGACAGTGAGTTTAGCAATCTGATCTTGATGCCACTTGAATCTATTTTCCCTCTCAGTGAGCCTTTTATTCAAGTTGGCAATCTGATCTTGCTACTGCTTATATCTATCCTCCTCCTCATCGAGCCTTCTATTCAAGCTGCTTCTTTTGTTGGAAAAATGCCTATGTGCATCATCCCACTTCTCATCGAAGAACTTTTTTAAGGACTCCATCTTTTGAGCATGCTCGGATCTGTGCTGCAGCAATTCCGAGCAAGCCTTGTCAGATAGCTCATGGAATCCTTAAAGTTCATTTACTTTAATCTGGAGCCGAGATGCCCTTTCTAGAGCAGCCTTCTTGGATTGCTCTGATTTCTTAGGCTCCTCCTGAGCTAATGCCAAAGCCCTGAAAAACTTATTGGCTGATTCCACCTTCCCCCAAAGGTCAGCAGCCTCTTTTCTGGCTTGAGCGCAAGCTCCCATGGCTAATTTTAGACGCCAGCACAGCGATCTTACTACTAAAGCATTCTGCAAATAAAACAAGGATGAGAAAATCTAACCGGATCAGCTAATGAAAGCAAGATGCTTTGATATGTCAACTTACCCAGGAAGCATATGTTGTTGCTATCTTCGTAAGAGCAGGATCGTCAATTTTGGGCAAAAGGTAAATGTCCTTTGGCATGCCGGATTGCCCAAGTGCCGCATCAATAAGGTCCTCCTTAATGGGTTTGCTTGCCGAAGAGCCTTTCCCCTTATACAATACAGACCGCATCAAAGTGGCCATCATTTTCTCAGCATATGGATTAGGTGAAAGTAGATTTGCGGCTGAGTAACTGACCTGAAGGGCCTCAGTCTGAGGAGCTCCAATTCGTTGGGCCTCTTCGGTTAGAGCTTTGATCTGGGAAGCCTCGAAAACCTTGGCTTGCCTGACACCTTTTTCTGATGCTTTGGCTAGTGGAGCTTGGTTCCGAGCCTCATCCTCCTCATTCGGGACTCCCCTCGGTCCGCAGACGTCTGCTCTATTCCCTTCAATTCCTTTGGCACCTCGGCTTCTCCTTCAATTTCCCCTGATATTTTAGGAAGGAGTTCCTTGGCTGAAAGCTCCTCTCATACCTCGGTTTCCACACCAACCTCCCTTACCTTCTCAGTCGGGGTCAAGGGCTCTCCTCTGTGTGCAGAGAGCGTTTTTGGACTACTAACCCCCTCCAAATATAATTCTTTGTTTCCGGGCAGAGGAACTAAAGAAATAGTTGGTGGTGTTCCATCTGAGTCATCCAGTATCACCATCACTTGTGGATGGGAAGCCTCGGCAACGCCTTCTAAATTTTCTTCAGCTACTTGCCCCTCCTTTGCCATTTGTTTCCCCTTTAATGGAGAAGACTTTTCCTCTGCCACTAGCATTCCCGTCTCCCTCTTTTTTGGCACAAAGGTTGCCAATCGATTTTGATTTGTTTTGCCTCC
The DNA here is from genome assembly GCA_900491605.1 of Calamus simplicifolius. Taxonomy (NCBI): domain Eukaryota; kingdom Viridiplantae; phylum Streptophyta; class Magnoliopsida; order Arecales; family Arecaceae; genus Calamus; species Calamus simplicifolius. The sequence continues at coordinate 601,359 of UESW01003929.1, forward strand.
TCTAAGCACGATTTAGGAAGATGGGTTTCTTCCCAGACTTATGCCTCTCCTTAGAGCCGGTTCTTCTATGGCGCTTGCCTAGCTTCCCCTTCATCCGGCCCATGAACTCCGACCTTTCAGCTGAAATATGGTAGACGATAACTTAGTCTGTGGTAAAATCACTCGAATATAATCAACATAGAAAGAAAACAAGAACTTACTCTGAGGATCAAAGGGGCTAAGCCCGATGGCGAAAAGGGCATCTTCCGCCAAAAAACACTGGCCGAGAATATCCGACTGCCACAAAGGGTGGTCAAATCCTTCTTTTCTTGCTCGAACAACTCTGGGTGGACCTCCGCATCCTTAGCGTAACTCATCCATACTTGAGGGAAATCTGACCCAGTGTTCCCTTCAACGATGAAGAACCATATTTTCATTCCTTTATGAAGGTGGGGATGTTCGAAATCATCTTGAATGACTTTTGAGGTCCAATATAGGGCCACTCAAAGCTCCTTCCAGAGACCAAACTATTGCAGATCCAGAAGTTGTTGTTACCCTGGCACGACTGCACATTGATATGAATCCGATGATGTTACACCAACTATTCGGAGCCACCATTGTTGGACATATATGTAAAACCTCATTATCTCCTTTACCAACAGATGGATGGGGAATCAAAGACCCACTCTCAGGCTCTCTTCGGAAAAGAAGATCCCATGTTCTAGTTGCTCTGAAACCCTCTGCTCAGGTTTTGATAACCATAGGGCAATATCCCGAGGAACCCTATAACTTCGGTAGACTCTGTCCAAATCCTCCAAGGTCATCATAGAAGCCATGTCGCTTGGGCCCTTCATATTTTCGAGTTAAGAAAAACAGCTTCAAACGGGATCACAAGAGTCTTGAGAAACGAATCTTTGGAGAAGAGGCAAGGAGATAGCGTGATAGAGGATAGCTCTCCTCGACCCTTCTTTTAAACTATCCTAACAGAAAGGCGGTGCGCCATCAGCGAGGATCCCTAAACTTTTAAATCGCCAGCTCGAATGCCTTAAGCACAGGGACTTGGCATGTGTTGCTTTTTCGATCATCGTTCATGAGAAACGAGGGATTTTTCTATTTCATCCATCGAGAGAAATGATGGAGTGGCGATGTGGTATTTATGAAGCCATCATTGCGCATCTCTTCAAGTTCAAATCCCTCCATCCGAATGAAGCCATATGGAACTCTACTCCCTATGCTCAAATATACACTTCGGACTAGGGACTGAAGGGCATGTAATGCAGGGTAAAATTATCATTACATCATATCCGTGCGATGAAAAGGTTGGGATCACTTTTGATTTCTGATTCACCAGTTGTTACATCCAAAAAAGACAAGGCCAATACATCCCAACAAAACTGAAGTACACCTATACCTCAGCCAAACTGAGCTATCCTTATGCCTCGACTAGATTGAGCTGTTCTTATACCTCGGCCAGATCGAGCTATTCTTATGCCTCGGCCAGACCGAGTTATTCTTATGCCTCAGCTAGACTAAGCTGCCCCTATACCTTGGCCAGACCGAGCTGCCCCTTATACCTCGGCCAGACTAAGCTTCCCCCGATCTCTCGATTTTCAAAGCAATTTTCCTCAAAGTACCAAGTGTGAAAAAATTCAAATTCATGATAGTCTGATAAGATTCTATCCACGTCGGCCCCAATCGTCCTAGGAGGGAAATAAGGCTGATAATGCCAATTATGGCCTAGGGTCTATAAATCACCGAATCCCAAAGCATCAACCAGCATCTTTAGTTGTTGATCCTTGATAAACGCATAAATAATTATTATTAAACTTATTAATTAATAATTTAACGTACTTATTTTTATTTAATATTTTAATATTTTATATAATATTTTTGATAAAACCTTATCAGTTTAAAGCGCTCGATTTTAGGGATTTAATGACACAAACGGCACTCAAATCGGAGTTAAGATGAGCCCGAAATTGATTTTTCATTTATTTATCTATTTAGCACGGCTTTTAAAGTGAAGTCGGCAAACCAAGTGCCGACTTCATCGTTTTCCT